>JAQIXP010000365.1:0-27777 GCA_034700285.1 Proteroiulus fuscus
AACAGTTTGAAGAAAACAAATTTAACATTGAAATCCCCATAGGCCCATGCTGTTAAAAGTGTGGACAGCCCCCTTAATAAAAAAGGATTGAATACACAAAAAAGGAATTTGCAGTAGAACTGAAATAGACGTCACGAGGCAGTGCCAGCAATCATGCAGATCATTATCTAGCTCCTCTAATGGGCTAAATATAAATTTTGAAATTTTATATATATTTATTTTTAATTTCAAAATTATTGAGCCAGTTAGAGGAGCTAGATAATGATCGAATACATGATTGAAGGCCCTGCCTCGTGACATCTATTTCAGTTCTTATGCAAACTCCATTTTGTGTATTCTAACTAATCCAAACATGGTTATGAAATTTTGGAAAATACATCTTTTCAAGGCATACTGTCTTTTGGTAAAAGTTTTCAGGGATATCCTCCCCCTTTTAAGAAAATTCAAATTTAAAAAAAAAAAATGTCAATATAAGACCTGATAGAATTTGCCACATGTATGTTTTTGGTATAAAACTTTGCTTCATGAAGTATAATAGCTATTAGGTTCTCGAGACAATGAGATTTAAGATTAAATACGTCACCTTTATGATCCACCAATAAAAAGCCTTGTGAAAAGTACGGATACAAAAAGCAATTGAGGCAAGTGGATCAACATCATAAGGTGAGTAAAACCCAGTGACCGATCTACGCATCAGAATCGTATCACAAAACAAGGAGGAGGTGAACCAGTAACACCTCAAACCCATTTAAATACAACTTTTTTTACATAAAATCGAAGGGATTTTCAATTGAGAGATTTAATAAATTAAAGAAGATTCGCACAGCAGTTGTCTATCAGAAATGATGTACAAAGAATGCAGCCTAGTTGCAGTGGCATTATTATGCCTTTTACATTGGGGTAAGTGATTACAATTTTAATAATACTTGATAACTGAATCAGTTAATAATGAAAATCTTATATTAGTTTATAACTTTAAAAATAATATAATTATTTATATTATACCTAGTTTATTTAATGATAAAGGTTTAAGATACTGAGGCTAACGATTACCGTAATCAAAATTATTTTGGTAATATGATAAATATTACAGAAATTATAACATAATTAGAAAAAAATTGTATGGTTAAATGCTAAAATAAAAATTATGAAATATGACAAAGATTTCATTAAATTTAACTAATTGAGCAACTAAATATTTAGCACAATTATAAAAATAATGCATTATTTTAGAATATATAGTTTATTTAGCGATAAATTTATAAGAAACTGCAGCTAAGAATTAATAAAAATTATTTTGATAATATGGAAAAACAATTGCATAGTTATGCTATAAGTGAAATTTAATTAAATTTAACTAATTGAGCAACTAAATAATTATTTAGCTAATATTACCGTTAACAATTTAAGTTGTTTGGAAATTGGTTAGAGAAAAAATAATTAAAAGAGCATTTAAATGTTTAGAAAATAGTAAAATACAGGTGTAGACATTCATAACATCTTAAAATGACTTAAAATAATTTACGAAAACGTTAATTCATCAACTTAAATTATTTACAATAAATTTTGGTCGCTTCAGTTTGACTCCCAGAATAATTAAAAATTATTAGCAATAAAGGTAAACAAAAATGCATTTCACTGGTACATTATATTATTTACTTCATAAGTTCCCAAAACAGTGTAAAATGAAATTCAATGAAATTATCAAGATTCAATTCAATTCAACTCAGTACACTGTAACCAGCATATCATGATGCGATCATACTTCTAGTTCTCCATTTTTAATTTGACAACTTTGAAGTGCCGAAAGGTTTTTGGAGATGGATCAGTATGACTTTTTTATAGAATTCCTATAAAATAGTTCAATCTGGTTCACTGCATCATTGACTACTAATTATTCTATCACTCTGCAGTTTTCCTACTTATTTATTATTAACGGTGAGAAATAAAACCTAAGAAAGAAGTCACAAAATATTCCAAAAGCTGTGCTCTAATTCTAAAAGAAAACTGAAGCAATGTTTTGCACAAAAAGTTACTAAGACGAGTTTATTTGCACTCCTAAAAAAAACTATTTTCAGATAAAATTACAGTTTGATAAACCCTTTTCATATTTTTTTTCTAGAATGCAAATCCCAATATAATAAAAGATATTACAAAGAGAGAAAAAAACCTGATCCAGTCATAAAATAAATTTGCATCAATATCTGTAAACTCAGCAATTTTTTAAAACATTTTGTGCACAACCTAGTTAATTCTTTAAATTCAAGACTAAAAAAAAATGTTTATAAACAAGCTATTTATTTCAGCACTAACACATTTCTGGTTCACAGGTTGAATGAAAAAGGTATAAGACAGTTATTAAGAGGTTGTCAGTAATGAAATAACTAGTTTAATTCTGCCCTGCAGGATATTAAAAACCCGTAACCTTAATTCGGTCCATAGACCCCTGATATTTTTGTCTACAGGTGTCAGCAAATTGGGTACCGGTACCACTATTTGGTATAAAGAAACTGGCTTTAACATTGATGTGTGTTTTCTCCACACATAAATTAACCATTATGACTAATTCCACATTTCTCATCAAGAAAACTAACAGGGTGTGGTATTTTTTTATGATATAAGAACATTCATTATATTTTTAAATTATTACATTTGGGGGCGCATTTTGGACAAAATGTTTTACTTGGGAATCAAGGAAGCTAAAATGTGGTTTTGAAATATAAAATGGATTTAAAAAAAACAAAAAACATGTGCTTAAAAAATATGAAAATGGGTTTAATAGTTTCCTGCTTCCTTCAGAATTATGATTACATAAAGTATATAAGGGTTTGGTTTTAAGTTTACTATAAATCTATTTGATATATGATGTTGACCCCAAAAAAGTCTACATTCCACTTTCATTTTTGACTTTCCCAACCCAGGTCAACACAAGAGTGGCTTGCTGTGACTATTAAAAACAGCAATTAGCAAACAACTGGAGAATAATAAAATTGGGAACAAAATTTCAAAAATGTACTCTGTAACTGTCACTTTTACATGTACAACTTTTGTACTCGAGTCTTTTATTTTTTTGCCAGTATTTTGGGTCAAAATGTCTGTACCAACCGCAAATGTGCTCAATATAAAGTAAAGGGCGTGCAAAATATGAAGAAAATGAATACAGATATAAAAAAGCTTATTATATTAGTTCGGCTTTTATAGCCTAAGGTTTTGCACCTTTATAAAATGTTAAAATAAGTTTTGACATTATATAATGGATGCATAGTAGATTTAATGATAAAAACGTTTAATATGATGAATTGTGCTACTTTATTTATTACATAAATTTTGTACATGCATTAAAAAATAAATTGAGGTTAGAAAAATAGTTTTATTAAAACATGCTATTAATTTATAACATTATTTTATTTAAATGTCCATTATAATTTATTTGTTATAGCTTCAGGGTCAATTTAAACCTTTGATAATGCAATTTTGCATTAGATTATAGATTTCAATGAGATTAACTTTTGTTTAAAGGGAAAGTCCCACCTTGTAGCAAATAATATTTTAGTTGTGCACACTTACTAGATGTAAATGGCTGTGACAATAATAATTGCCACATAGCACCATTTTTCCATAGAGTTCAGCAGACACTGACAGTTGGTGGTGCCCTCTATGCCATGTTCATGAGATCTGATGTCTTTTATCCAGTAGAGGGTGCTACATACTTTCAGTAAAATGTCACCTACTTGGGCTTTGCCTTTTCAACCTAATCCATGCATTCGGGACATTTTATTTAATGATTGGTACATGGGCTCAAATCAAATTGTAATTTCCATGCCTTACCTAATTTTTCATGCTCTTCCTTCTACAACTTACTTCTTTCAAAATGGAACTTTCCCTTTAATTGTAATAGCTTCAGGTTCAATGCATCAGATTATAGATTTCAATGAAATTAACGTTTTGTTTAAATTAATCAAAACAATAGGCTCCATTGACACAAATGTATCATTATTTATTTATTGAAAAATATAAGTTATGTATTTTTACGAGAAACTGTTTGCAACATTATAATATACCCTAAAAACTTTAACATTGGCCACCAAATCTTTTTCTCATAAAAAAATGAGAAAAATGCATTGGTTAACATGTAACAGGAGATGCACGTACCCTGGCAACATGTTAGCCAATGCATTTTTCTCACTCGTAATTATTTTATCAAATATAACCTACTTGATAAATCGTTCTGAAATTTTACATGGAGTATCTTAATGTTTCTTAAAATTCACAAAAAAAAATATCAAGGGTCAAGGGTTAATGGGAAACCGAAGAGAGCCAACTCATTTTACACGTAAATGCCACAAATCTTGCCACAAATTTTATAGCTTTCAAAACATTTTAAAATAAATATATAGCTGTGCCTATATGTACCAGCATTTCTTATTTAAACTATAATTATTTATTATTTATTTTAATAATAGAATATATATATATATAAATAAACCAAGTTAAACCAGCATAAGGTGTTTGCAAAATTGTAGAGGTCATAACAATTTCCACAGATTTAAAACCAGGAATAATTTTTTTTCCAAATTTTCTGATTTTGTAAACAATATTTAAAAAAGCTTATCTAAACCCATAAGATAAAACCGAAGCCAAAACCAATCAGCATGTGTCAATTACAATTGAAATTAATGATTATGAATTGGTATGCAAGTTACACAGTTTTAACTTAAGTTTCTTGAAAGATATGCTATGATATGCTGACCTAATTCGTAACCAGTATTCATTCTCATGTGGTGAAGCAAGATTAAACGTAAAACAACGAGCATAAATTAATTACGCCTGCCAAAAGTAAATTATACACTTTCAAATAAGAAACCCTCATAATAAGAACAAACTGAACTAGATGTAGTTGAAAATTTCAATTTACATAAGAAGAAAAAATTACTCATTGAAAGTCATATCACTGAGGGACGTCTCTCGGCACCATTTTTTTGTTTAATTAATTAAAGAGTGTGATGGACGTCAATGCACCAATTCACACAAAAATATAATTACAATGATGAATTAAACCTCTGCACTAATGAAAACTCAATTATGCATATAATTTTGGGTTTTTTTTAAATATGTTAAATGCACGCTTTTAGCTGCTAATTCTTTGAAGGCAAAATAATGCAAAAATAATTATATACTACAAAAGCAAAAGTTACTTTCACTTTCAGCTGTTATCCACGAATTTACAACACACCAACACAATTTTTAAAATTAAATATGCAAAAATAATTGCTCCTTACCTGAATTGAAAATGCAATTTTGAATTTTTAGTCTTTTTTTTTGCTGGCTTTTTCCATTAACTTTATCAGCTCGATTTGCTCTATCACTTTCACTCGAGACTTCCTTTAATAATGTAAATGTTTCGAAACACATTTACTTAATTCGCATGACCGGTCCAAATGGTCAGAGTCAAGGGCAGAAAATGGACTTTGCACATTAAAAAAATGCTTTCCCATTGTTATGAAAAGTTTGATTCCTTTCGAAATTCTTCTACTCACTATCCTTTTAAAGCAAATAGTTCAGTCCTTATTAATAATAAAAATGGATCCCAAAATATATGAAAACATGCATAATTTCAAATAATTAATTATAGGTCAATTTTATTATTGGGGATTGAAGCTCAAACAAATTGATGTTGATTTAATAAAAAATCTTAATTAAATTAAATAGCAAGAGTTTTGTCTTTTGACCAGTAGAGGACGCTACATACTGTCAGTAAAATGGTGCATATTTGGAATATCATTTTCATCCAAATCCACGTATTCAAGACATTTTATCTATTGATCGGTAGGCTCAACTCCAATTGCATTTTCCATGTTTATCCTAATTTTTCATGCTCTTTTTCCTAAAATAAACTTGTTTCAAAGTGGGACTGTCCCCTTAAGTATTAATCTCAGATGGTACCATATACAGCTATGGCAAATAACATGGATCGCCATTTTAGTATGGACTACATGGTAGTTGCAATTATTCATCAGAGATGGCGCAATAATTTTGAAAAGGAAATATTAAGATTATTTAAGCGTTTTTGGATTTGTTATCTGAAAGCAGTAATACTTTTGTAATGTTATGATTGTTGTAGTGTTACCAGATAACAGAGCCGAGTCTAAAAATTCTTGATAATGATATAGGGTCAATTTCAGATATCGTATAATTTTTATTAATAAAGAATTTTTTCAAATACTTTTAAAAATCCGCAATCGAGTATGATTTTATATCCAACTCATCCATAACTCTCTAAAACAGTCTATAACTAACAATATTAATGCATCAATATGCTCATATCAATACAGGAAATTCTGAAAACTGGTACAAGTATTTTGTCAAATATCCTCAAAAAGTATAATGTAAATCAGAAGGAAATAAAATGTGAAATATCATGTAAGAGGCTCCGGAAGTGTCCAGGACAACAAAAGATGTTACACATTTATAATGTTTTTTCGACATCTAATGGTGTCAGTGATATGCATATCAACTTCCTATATTGACAACAATTTCCGGTGAAGGATTACTTGCTATGCATGGATTCAAGTGTTTACTATTTCCCATTAACCTCTTGACACATTTTACAGGAGTAGACAAACAAAAAAAAAATGCTAGAATTTAGTAAATAATAAGAATACGTGTCACGTATATAGACAGACATACATGTATCAAGGTGATATTACCATGTATGTTACATTGTTTGTTAGAATGAAAGGAAAGTGCATCCGATGTGACATATATCAAAATGCTCATTATTTTGGATCAAAAAAAAATACGAAAGATAAGAATTTCATTCAGTCCATGCCTTTGTTGTAAGCACTTGACCGGTCAGTTAGCAAACACACCTAACAGTATTTTTCCAAGCCAACTGAACCGTCCAGGGTGTAGCTTAAAAAGTGGTGCAGCGAACTTCTTAATTAAAAAAAAGGTTTTTGGCCTATGAACAAGATCATGCCCTCTTAATACACAAAGTTGGCAAGGTATACAAACCGCTAACTGTATTTGAAATTAATAAAGTAACAAAAAAAACTAGCCTATTTAAAATTATTTTGGCAAAATTATTATGGGAGGACAGATCGACCATTTCTCTTGTAGAAAAACATGAGTGATAACAAATATCAGAAATATAAGCAATATTATACCAATGACATTGTACAATCTATCGGCATGCAAAACAAATAATTTTACCATTTAAAATCCGACTTTTCAATTTGTTATATATATATATATATATATAAGTTTTTTAATGAAAAAAGGTGACGCCCTAAGCATACATGCTCTATAAGGGGAAATTGTTCCCTCCGGCCCTCCCCACCCAACTCATGGCACACCATCGTCCCCATGTCACAATTTGAGAACACCCCCGCAGTTCATATTTCAAAAATAATATTAATTGTTTATAGCAAGAAGCTTGAAAGCATTTTATAATTATATTTTCATTTTGACTTTTCATTAAAAGTGTGTATAATTGTCAATGTTATAATATTTTTTGAAATTTTCAAATGGAATGTATTGATGTATGTATGAATGTGCTGTATTGAAACCCGGTACCAGTACATGTATACCAACATGTTGGTTCCAACAAATCTCCACAATTTTCATGGTTCCTACAATACAACACAAACAATTTTTTTAAAAAATACTGCTATAGGTTAATTTCTATTTTCTACCAAAAGAGCATTTTCACCAAACGTTTTTAAATGGTTGCTAGTGTTTGCAAACATTTGGTGAAAATGCATTTGTGGTGGGGACCCGCCTGAAATACTAAACAAATTCATTTGATCTAAACGTTTGCAAGCATTTGTGATTTGCACGCTATTGACGTCTTTGCCAAAAAAACAACCGAGTTTGCAAATATTTGCAAAATTTTGCATGCTTGCAACCTTAAGCAGTTTTTAAAAATTAAACATTATTGAACTTGGCAATTACATCTATTATTTAGAAACGAACATTGTCACTTAATGTGCTATTTCCTTCATTATCAAGCAACATTTTCCAGAATGGTTGAACCAGAAGTAAAACTCATGAGTCTTTCTTACCATTTCAGGTGTTGCACAACAGCAACAACAACAAACATTGACTCGAGCTAATGATGCGTGTCAAGCGAAAGCAGGGCTTCTTCCACATGAAAGTTTTTGTGATAAATATTACATTTGTGAAGATGGAATCACCAATGTGAAAGATTGTCCAAATGGTTTAGTTTGGATTGGAAGAGGTCGTGGTCTTAAGGATGGATGTGGTTATCCTTGGGATGCAGATTGCACTAACAGACCAAACAGAAGTAAGTGGAACATCATCACATTCATTTGACACGTAATTAGGCAGATGATACCAGTATACCCACGCTAATTTTGCATAAACACCTGCCCTTAATATCTTTTGCCAAGAACCCTTATTGTGTCAGATGTTTATATCATGTTTATTTCTTTTTTTAAATGATGATAACTGGTTCTACTGCATCGTAAACATTCAACTTTAAAGAAAATCTAGGAAACTAGAACAATTACTAAAAATAGCAGCATCATGCCATCATTTTGACATTATTATTGAGAGTAGGCCCTCAGTGAAGTCCATTAGCATTTTAAGGATATTATTTTTTTATAAATTTAGTATTAATTAAAAGTATAAACAAAAATTTTCAACTCTTATATTACACTAGGCCTATTTAAATATCATGGTTGGTGCAATGACTTTTCATGATACTGCAGGTACTAAATAAACTTTAAAGTTGTGTCATTGAATATGATACACAAAATCCAACCCCCTTTGCTGCAATGACATTTTGGTTAGGGAGCGATCAAATATTACATGATGCAGTTGGGAGAAATGAATTCACATTTTTATGGTAAATTTAATATAGCTCTAATGCAGTGAGTCATCTTCCATTACAAAAGTTGTTAAGTTTATAAGAATATTTGCCAATACAAATGTGATGTTAGAATTATTGTAACATTATTCAAGTTTAGAACTAGTAGATAACAATAATTATTGTTCTTAGCTTTATAAAAGTTTAAAAAAAATTTGAAGAGAAAAAGTATTTTAATCGATGTAGTGTCATATCATTACAATTTTGCAAGCAAATAATAGTGGAAATTAAAATTAATAGAATTTATGAAATTCTATGCAATACAAGGTTGTAGATTTTCAATTTAAATGTTTGTTAAATTATGCTCGTAATACATTTGAAGACTTGTAATAATTGCTGAAAAAGATTTTGTAGACATTACATTACAAAAAATTTACGATGGTTTCTTAAAAGTGAAAGAAATAGTATTACAGTATAATTACAGCTAGGTAAAACTATGAGAAAGTTAAGCATTTATTATTTTAATGAAATAACTTTTAATCCAATTTAGATGTAGCAATACCAACAGAACATTGCGAATGGCTCTTCGGAATCTTCAGCCACGAAACAAGTTGCACTCGTTATTGGACTTGCTGGAATGGTACTGCCATTGAACAATATTGTATTGGTGGGCTTCTTTACAACGAATTCACACATGCATGTGACTGGCCAGAAAATGTTGGTGGATGCCAGAAACACCGTAAGTTTTCTATCAGCTCAAAAATTCATTTTATGGGAATCTATCTGTATATTTGCTACATGTATTTGCATATTTTCAACAGCTCTTTGCAAGGATAACCCTGATGGCCGAGTATCTTTGGGAAAAAGTTGCACACGATTTTGGCAATGTATTGGAGGTTATCCTCGTCTCATGAGATGCCCAGCCACCCTTGTGTTCGACAAGATTTCTAAAAGATGTGTGGAACCTCCAACTGAAGATTGGTAAGATTTTTAATTTCATGCCTCATACTTAAATATTTGCTGTTCTAGATTGTTATGCTACTTATAAAATTGTTCTTCCTTGAGTTTTCCATGTTTGTCAGGGTCAATTTTTAAATATTATTAATTTACCAAAATTGAAAAATGTAGTAATCTAGAAGGACAAGAATACCTCTCAATATCTATTTAACAGACATGTTAAATAGCTTTATTGATGTAAACCTTGTAATTTCTTAATTTTTTTGAATCCAGCTGAACTATAGAAAGGCTATAGTTTAGATGGATTAAGAAATTACAAGGTTGAAACTTTTGCCATGCAGTGTAAATAAAATTACTTTCTCTCAGTTTTCCCTGAGTTTTGGAAATATTTTTCATCTTTCCTGAGTTTTCCAGGCTGTGTAACAACCCTGTAGATAGCAAATATAGGAAATTCTTCCCCAAAATGCAGGAATGATAATTATACAAGAATATTTTTCTAAAAATTTAGAAATATTAAAGGAAGAGTTTCTGAAAATATAGCAAAATTCTAAGAATTTTTTCTAGAAATAGAGAAATATCACAGGATTTATTTTCTAAACATATATTGGGAATGTTATTGGAATTTTCGTTATATAATAAGAATGCTAACCCATTTAAAATTAAAAAAATAATTTCAAAATACTTGAATAAAATGACACAGAAAAACTAACTAGATTCAATGTAGCCTTTCTTGGTTTAGCATAGGTTTCAGGTTCAGTTTAACATTTAACATTTGAAAAGTATGTGATACAATTAAAACCTTAAGAAATTTATAGCAATAAATCACAAAATGATTGAAAATTTCTAAATAATATGCAAGACATAGGCATTATAGAAAAATTTGCCAAAACAGACCAAAAAATATATAAGAAAATAAAAGGTTCTTTGACCACTGTAATTCCTTTCTTTCTGTACTTTTTCCTTAACACTTGTACTATTTATTTATATTTGCAGCGATGTACTTACAACTACACCAAATCCAGCTGAAGTGGCAACCAACAATTTGAACGGTCAAACACAACAACAACAGCCAACAGGTCAAGATCAATCTCAGCCCCAGCAGCCCATTGGACAGCCCATACAACGACCAGCTGCTCAAGCCACAAGACAGCTACAGGGTTGAAACAATTGAATCTGAAAAATCCATCAGCCAAGAAAACACACATTTGCTATTTTATGACAAACGAACAAAAGAAAACAATTAGCACTCATTGATTTTAGAACTACCACAAAAAATGCAGCATCCAGACATTTACAATTTCATCCAGTTCCCATTTTAGATCATCACACAAGTGTGCTATTGAATAAGAACACATATTTCTTGGATAAATTCATAACATATTCATAAAAGAGCATCTTTTCCTCACATCACGATCATATAATTAGGTTTATACTCGTACTTCGGGTGTTATTTGTATGGTTATTTAGATTTCTTTGTTGTTGTTGTTGTACAAATGCTTACTTAATACTTCTTTGGCCATTAGTTGATGGCTTATTATGATCTTTATCTTGTGTAAATATTTTTTCAAAGCAATAAGTGGCACAGTTGTTGCAATTTTATAATGTTTGTAGTGAGAAAAAAAAATTCTTTGGTAAAAAAGTCTCGTCTTGGTGTGATTTACTGTTTACATTTATCATTGCAGTTGGAGGGAACAGCACTATAACTTTTCGAAAATCTAAACATGAATATATGCTACGAATGTTACTTGGCGCAAAAAGTTGTATCAATTTTCCAAAAATGGTATTTTCATAACTCTTTTTTGACAGCAGAAGAACAAAGGTTTGAGGCAGATTGAAGAACGTGCATGTAGTATGCATTATAATTACATTACATCATGCATCTCAAATATGAAAATACTTTATTGCGTACAAGATACAAAGATATGACATGACAATTTCCAAAAATAAGTTACATGATTTATGCAAAGTCTCGATAAGCAATGTCAATCACTTACGTCGTTAGGGCCAGTTTCTCCAACAAGAGTTAAAATAAAATGTAATTAATGTTAATCTTAGATTTTCTTTACATTCCTGAATTTTCATTGGCCAAAATCAGTCACATGATCATGATAATCCAGTATTAAAACTTAATTATTGTTTGAGAAACTAGCCCTTAAGCACCTATCAAAACTCCCAAAATATAACAAGTTTTTATCTGAATATAGTTTTTGGCCACGAAAAAATAATCCCATATATGTCTAAGTTTTTGCAGGTTATTTTCATCATAATCTACAAAAATACAAACATCAAATCTTGTGTAAATGTATATTACAGAGACATGATAAGGCTCAATAACAATCAAAAGATCCCGTATAAATATTTAAAATATATTTGCTTAAAAAATTCCATATAACGATTTAAAAAAAGTTATGATATTTTGCTATACCCCCACTGCACTGGTCTCGCTATCACACCTA
This sequence comes from Proteroiulus fuscus, assembly GCA_034700285.1. Classification (NCBI taxonomy): domain Eukaryota; kingdom Metazoa; phylum Arthropoda; class Diplopoda; order Julida; family Blaniulidae; genus Proteroiulus; species Proteroiulus fuscus. Next base: position 12,244 of record JAQIXP010000365.1, read on the forward strand.
TAATAACATTAAACTCTAACCAACTGATTACCTATATCTGGAAGTGATAACATACCCCAAACCACTTTATAAGCCTAGCTCCACAGCTCCACACAAAGAATTAATCTAAAGGCTGATGGTCTATCACTTTTGTTTGTACCCAAAGGGCCTCCATAACTCACTATCATAAATTTTAATTACAAGTTAATGGAAATTTTCACACATAAACAAACCTTGGTTTAAAACTACAACCCAATTGATTTGTGGTGCCTGCTCACAATATAGAAAAAAGGTTGTTCTTGTGGGTCAGCAAAACATGCCAATATATAAATCCTCATGATATCATTCTGGCACCATAAAATCAATGTTTCCATCTGCAGAAAATCTACTCAAACAGGCATGATGTTCCTTATTTTTGCATTTTATGAAATGGCCTGTCTCATAAGGTTCCCAACTGGAAGTTTTCCCAGTATACGCCCAGCTTTGAGCATGTCTAAGGCACTCATGTCCATATCGCTGTCGAGCATAATATCCAGGATTAGGTGGTCCACCCACCCACATTTCATGTATTTTCATTTTAGTGTCAGTTTTCACGGATTCATTTTCGTATAAGAAAGTATCGTACGGAATCCTCCTTTCTCCCCATAACTCAAAATCCATTCCCAAAACCAGCACTTGAAAATATGATGATTTTAAACAGTTTGATGAAGTATAACAAACAGGGTCTTCGAAATTTCCAAGCTGAATACCATGTCTTTCGAATTCAGATGCCTTGCTTTTAATGAAAGAGTAATTCATTTCTGGGTAAAAGCCATCTCCGTCTCTGTCCCATGGAAGGACATCAGCCATTTTAACAGCACCCAGGCAAGTGCCAGAATCAAACTGACATCTCATTTTATTTCTATCACAAAATTCTGCAAAAAATCCCATAGCTCTGGAAAATGTTTCCAAGCAACAAACTGGAACAGTGTAATAGGCAGTGGAAGTTACTTTACTTCCACAAGAGATTCCAACGTCGTTGCAAGAGAATTTATGCAATACATGCACTAACTGCAAATTAATCACAATTCGATTCAGTTCCCATTTTTGGGCAAAATTAAACCAAGTACCTTTTAACAGAATTGTGCTTGCACCTGTCATGCGTCCATTACCATAGAACAAGATATCTGGACAGGTCACAGCTAGCCAGTTTCTATTCAACTTTAAAAAGAAATCCTGAAAAACAACATCTGATTCCAGACTTTCATCCAAAGCAATTTGTTTCAATAAGTGAGTGTAGGTCACGAATGGTCCATCAACATAGTCACAAAACAAGCATTCATTTTTAGAAAAGCTATGGCCTTTTTCGTAGTTTAGCACATAATTCTTGATGGAACTCTGAAAGCATCCCACTTTCAACTGACCATTATCATTGCTGATGGCCCCACCAACAACACCAACACCAGGCACTTCACTTAGCACCCGAACAACCCTATCCAATGGTGAAAATTGTTTGGAAAACTTTGTGATATCAGTAGCCATAAACACAAATGACGTCTTTACTAATCTTACAGCAGCATTCCACCAAACTCCTGGTAAAACACTTCTGGATTTTTCAGTGGGTCCCAACAGGACGACATGATTAGTGTCTAACCCTGTCACAATGGGTAATTCCGTCTGAGTTATTCCACTGCCGATGACAAGGACCTTCATTCCAGGATATGAATTGTAGAAATCCTTGATTAATTGCATAGCTTGATATTTTTTAGCAGAATTACTTATATCTTGAACATTAACAATAACAGTTACTAGATCTTTTAAAGGCTGCACTTTGGCACAATTATTAGTGGGTCTATCCCGAACATGTGGACCATTTGAAGTTAAATTTTCGTCAGGACAGGCAATAGAATTCTTCGTTGAAGGCAAGTGAGTATCAATATTAACAGGATGATACAGTTGAGCAGCAATAAGATCCAAGTCTTGAAGATTTCTTAAATTAGGGGGCTTATTAGATTCGAACAACATTTCAAGCTGTCCATACACACTCATTAGTCTTTTGAAAAGTTCTTGTGGCTCAATTAAATGCAGTGGTTGCTTTTCGATGTGAGCTTGGTCCTTGATGGAATTAAAGCTGAAGGTACTTTGTAGAGAACTTTTATAACTCCATAAAGTAAACACAGTAAATGTCAGTAGAGATACAATTATTGGATAAATCGCTTTTCTTATAACTGGGATGGCGGTTTTGTAAAATAAATTCATTTTGGTGTAGAATCAGCTGAATTTCACCTACCCTGTACGTAGAAATAAATAAATATACTTGGTAACAATATATGATATTAATTAGGATATATTATTTCTGAGTAGAAAGGCATCAAAGGTTAAGACCACCCTAAAACAAGTTTTTACCAATACTCAATATGGAATGAGAAGAAAATGTATTTCTTAAAATTTCACAAGTTCCATGATCTATCCAGTTAGGAGTTTGCTGTGGATCTGTAATAGACGTCATAAGGCAGCGCCTTCAATCATGCACTCTAAAATCTTTTGACTGTTCTGATTGGCTCCACAGTATTATGCACGTGAAGTACTGCATAATGGGCATGTGCTGCCCGATGACGTTATTTTTTGCTCAATTATATTTTATTTTATTATTAAATAACTAGAAAGTATATTGTGATGAGATCTTTGAAAATGCATGTTTTCTAATCTATAATTGCCAGTTGGTAAGAATTTGTTTTAAAGAGATCTTCCCCTTTGGTTGTTTTCATGAATAGAAAACTTTCTCTTGCAGTCTAAATATAGCAAATTGCATCAAATAGCATAAAGGATGAAGAAAAAAGCTGGCAAGTTCAAGTTGTCAGAATCTAGTGGGTGCAAGGTAGAAGTTAAGCCAGTTTTAAAAGTAGATTTAGCCATTGAGAATGCATTTTTAAAACATAAAAATAAAAATGCGGCAATTTTTTAGGATAAAATCAAAAGCCATTCTATTATCAATTGTCCATACGCCATTTTACGAATTAGTCAACTATTTTTGTAAATACAACGAGGTCCTTAAGTCCAGTTACTAGTCAGAGTAATACGACAATTAGTTAATTACCACGATTCACACATTTTTTTTATTTAGAAAGAAAGAAAGAAAGCAAGAAAGAAAACAGACTAGCAACTTATCCTAACTTGCAATGATACAAAAAAGTACAAGTTTTCTTGCATGTGAAATGTGACAATACATGATTCTTAGGAGTTATTAGAGTTACACAAGGGATTATGGTCGCTGTATGTAGCATTGTAATAGGATGTAAGAATACCTCATTGTACTTTCAAATGAATACTAACTAACAAGTTTTCTGGCCACATGCCATCTGGGCAGCGTCCTGCTTTTTCCTCAACATAAATGCAATTTGCAATTTACAAAAAAGTATACTTACAATGGTGAGTATAATAGTCCTGCCAAAATGAATAGGTACACAGACAAGCTGCCACCTATTATTAATGCAAAAAGTGCTCAGTGTTGCAAATGTTCTCATGTGCTCAAATATGTTGCCTTGGTTTGGATCAAACTTTTTGATAGGAACCAGAGCAATACGATGCAACTGCTGCTGTTAGTCATTCATGTACACGCAAAGTCAGGAGCACAGCAATTTTCCATCTTTTCTGAAAACCTTATTGCTTTAAACTACACATTACTAAAATAGAAAGCATTCATTGGAGAAACAATGCTTTCGATTGGTCACACTATTTAATATCAAATGCCAGAAACAACATAATAACTTTGCTGTCATAAAATCATAACAAATGTGTTTGGATAATGATGAATGACCAACAACCAAAAGGTAAATATTTAAAATGTGTCCATCTACACCACGTTAGCATAATATTGATACAATAAATTGTAAACAGCACAAATTGCTAACTCTTACACGGGCCAGCTGGGTTTAATATACACATTTGGTCAATAACTTCTTTTTCACAAAAAAATAGAAGAGTGCCTTCATGCCTATGTTTTTTATTAAAAAAATGAGAATGGTCCTAATTGCATTTATTAAAATAACGTCCCAGATAACGTAACATCAGTTAAATTAAACTTGTCGAATTCCCCCTCCAATTGTAATTTTATATATTGTCCGTCTTGTGCATCATCGTATACCACCCATAGACCTTCATGAAATTTTACTGTAACTGAAATTTTCGACTATCTTTCATTCAATTTTGAATTAATTTCTACAGTAAATGGGTTCGATTTAAATGAGGTGGATGGGGCAGCTATTCATAACATTTCATACCATTCATAAGTAATTGCTCCAGAGTGCAAAATTCCTTTCATTATGAAACAAATCTCAGAAACTGTGGGATACCACATCAAAAATGCCATTTCAACCGTCAAAACTCCGCAGCATACTGTTTAGTAAACTTTCAAATACTTAATACAGCCAGAACCACATATTGTATGCACAACTTTCTCATTGCAGTGGATTGCATGCACTGTATACTATATTAAGTTTATTTAAACATACAATATGTTTTGTTTAGAGAAATGGTTGTCAATAATGACTGGTACATGCTGTATTGAAGTTGCTATTGATATTCTAGAAAGCATATATACGAGGTAGGTCATGGTGTATCATCACTCCTGCGCATCATTAATAAAAACAAAAAACCCAACTACAAACGTATAAGATATAATATCAGTTGTAAACGTCCAACTTCTAACAGTCACAAAATTGATATAAAAGTATAAAGGTTGCTTCACACCTACGTAAAAAAATACGTAAGGCGTATAAAACTTGTTGTATAGATGACGATTTTGACGTCATCACAACACGTTTTATGCGTGAATTGCAAAGTTGGATTTTTCCAACTTATACGTCTTACGTATTTTTTTACGTAGGTGTGAAGCAACCTTAAAAGGTTAATGAGAAATCGCTTAGTTAAAAGTAAAAATAAATGCATGACAATAATAGGTAAACAAACTATGATTTTCAAAATAAAACGTGGGATCCCAAATACTTGGCATTATAAAATAATACTTTGGAAAATTATACTTGACACCTTTCGATGCCATTAAAAGCAACCTAATCTATAAATCTATAAATGCAATTAACATTATTTGGAATGCATTCTGATACATTACTTGCATAGACTATAGATAGGCCTTCAAAAAATTGTTTAAAACCTTAATTTATAAGTTAAAACTCTCCAATATATCAGATGGTTACAAAATAGCAAGGTGTGCATCATTCTTGCACAATGCATAAAAAAATTAACTTTTGGCATTATGCATGGGATGCACAAGTGTTACTGACAAAATATAACGTACTTTTTTAAACCAAATTTGATCTGTCCCCCTCATCAACAAATGTGTGGATCCACCAAAAATGGGAGGGGGGATCGGAGTGAGTACATGTGCCCCCCTCCCCCTTGCATATAATCATGTTAAAATTAAGTTCTGGTATTTGCTCATTGATTAGTAAATAATAAATGGCTGCATGGCTATAATAGTTTATGCAATATATTAAAAAAGCCCCCTCCCCCCCCTGGCCCACATTTCACCTAATTTCCAACTCTGCAGAAATCTATCCTTTCATTATTTAATCAGAGAAAAATTTGTGCTGGAGGAAAATTTTGGCTTACTAAATTCAAAATTGATAAAATTTTTCTAATTTGGCACCAAAAATGGAATGCTTCCATCGGTAGGAAAATGGCTCAAACAGGAATGATGATCACGATCCTTGCACATTTTAAAACTTCCTGGCTCATAGGGTTCCCAACTAGACTTCTTCCCAGTTTGACTCCAGCTTTGAGCATGCCGGAGACACTCGTGTCCATAACGTTTTCGAGAATATTGTCCAGGATTTGGCAAACCGTTAATCCACACTCCGTGCAATTCCATCTTGGTGTCACGACTTAATGATTCATTTTCACCAGTATACAAAAACGTGTCGAAAGGATAGCTCCAATCCCCCCACATTTCGATTTTCATGCTGGGAGTCCAAAGTTGAAAATAAGATCGTTTCAATCCGTTCGGATGAGACTTATGGCAGCACACGGGGTCTTCAAATTTCTTCAACTGGAATCCACTTTGTTTAAAAATATCAGACATGTTTTTAATGAAGGAATAATTGCTTTCTAAGTAACCGCCATCTCCGTCAATATCCCACGGAATGAAATCGGACATTTTCACAGCTCCCAAGCAATTTCCAGAATCAAATTGATATTCCAAGCCATATTTTTGGCAGAAATCGTCCCAAAATGCCAAAGCAGCAGCAAACTCCTCTTGACAACACACTGGCATACTATAAGACGATGTTGCGTGTATTTTATCAGAGCAAGAAATCCCACTATCAGCACAAGAAAATTTGTGCAAAACCCCACCGAGTGGAAAATTAACGAGAATTCGGTTAAGCTCCCATTTACGGGCAAGACCGATCCAAGTTTCTTGAAATCTAATGGCTCTTTCATTACCCATAATTCCATTGGAATAAAACATAACGTCGGGGCAAGCCATCATTAGCCGATTACTTTTAAATAATGTCAGAAAAAAATCCTGAAACAAGACATCGGTTTCCAAGTTTTCGTCGAACAGGGTGGTCTTGAGCAGGGCAGCAGAGATCAGAAAAGGGCCATCGACGAAGTCGCAAAACATACATTCCTGTTTCGAAAATTGGTAACCTTTCTGAAATTCCAAAACATAATTTTTCATTTTAGTTTGATAGCACCCCATTCTCCAATGGCTAGTTTCATTCCTGAGAGAACCACCTACAGCTCCTATGTCCGGAATTTCAGTGATAACTCGCAATAATCGCTCTAAAGGAGAAGCGCTTGTAGAAAACCTGTTAACGTCATTTACAATTAAAACGTATGTCGTTTTTACTTTTTTGACAGCTTTATTCCAAAGGTTTCCTTGAAATTGACTTGAAGCGCTATCAGAAAGTCTTGTAACAAAACTCACATTTTTGTTTGCATTCCTGAGCAAAGCATCGGACAATTTTTGGACAATAATCACTAGAGGAACATCAGGATAAGCTACATTGAAATCATCAACTATTATCTTGACTTTTCCAATGGAAGCATCTTGAAGATTAATTATGACAGTTATAAGTTCATTAATTGGTTTTGTAGTACTGCAATTTAAGGTTTTCCAACCAGCCGAAGGTGCTGCCCCAGAGTAATACTCAGGACAAACCAATCCCGATTTCAAAGACCGAACTTTCGTATCATTAATTACATAATTAGGGTCCAATTCAGATATGATGCTTCTTAGCAGAAGTAGTTCTTTTAGATTTGGAGATTTTCTAGCAACATACGAATCTTCCAATGTGATACTTAGCTCAAGTAAGCGTAGTGCCAGTGATCGTGAATGAGTCAAATATAAATATTGGCGTTTAAAAGAAAAAACAGTAAAATCAAATTCGTTCCAGTTGATAGAATATGCAGCCAACCAAAAACACAACACTGGGACAGTCATCAAAGAAAAGAAAATAAATGATCGAGTCTTTGCAAATCCTCCACATTGTTTCGACAGTCCCATTATCCTAAATAAAAAATATACAAGCAATTATGCATAATTAATTTGTGAAAATATTTCAAAGAAATCAATATATAGACATGAACTCAAAACTAGAAACCGGTTGGCAAATGCTGACAATGACGTGCAAGAACTTTAAATCAATACCAAAAAAACCAGCAAAAGCTAAATCATTGGATAAATTTGTCACTGTCTATCATAAATAATTTATTGTACACCATTTTCAAACAAAAAGCACATTAATATTGAAATAAATCCATAGATATTTTGTTGCTAAATGATCATCAATGAACATAAACAATTCATTTTATAAAACTAATTTATTTAACAATAATATTTAATAGAATATGCAATTCCACATTGAAGTTCTATGAGACAATCATGACTTTCTCAATTATTCGGGCACCATAAATCCAATATTACCATCCACAGGAAGTCTATCTAAACAGGCATGATGCCCTCGATCTTTGCATTTCTTGAAATGTCCAGCATCATATAATTCCCAGCTGGTTTTCTTTCCAGTTTGCGTCCAACTTTGGGCATGTCTTAGGCACTCGTAACCATACCGCTTTCGGGCATAGTATCCCGGATTGGGTGGACTACTCAGCCAAGCTCCGTGGATTTCGATTTTGGTATCCGTCCATGCCGAATTTTTTCTGTACAGAAAAGTATCATATGGAATCCACCAATCACCCCACAATTCAACGTACATTCCTGAAACGAGTATTTGGAAGTAGGACCTTTTCAATCCATTTGGCATGTTTTGATCACAACATACAGGATTTTCATATTTTCCCAATTGGAAACCATGCTTTTTAAATTCAGGCGCCATGCCTTTAATGAAAGAATAGTTCAACTCTGGGTAACCAGCATCACCATCTAGATCCCATGGTATGACATCGGCCATTTTCACAGCCCCCAAGCAACTGCCCGAATCGAATTGACAACTCATGTTATTTTTTTGGCAAAATTGGGCAAAAATTCCCATCGCTTTGGCAAATTCTTCTTGGCAACAAACTGGAATTGAGTAATAATCAGTATGGCCCATCTTACTGCCACAAATAATACCTATATCACCGCAGGAATATTTATGCAATACATTGATTAATTGTAAGTTTATCGCAATGCGATTCAATTCCCATTTCCGGGCAAAGTTTAGCCAAGTTCCACGCAAAAGAATAGCATCAGAGTCAGTCATTCGTCCATTACCATAAAACATGACATCAGGACATGCCATTGATAACCAATCTCGACTTAACATCAAGAAGAAATCTTGAAACACAACATCCGATTCCAAACTTCCACTCAAAACAATTTGTTTCATTAAATGAGTATATGTCATAAACGGTCCATCTACGTAGTCACAAAACATGGATTCATTTTTAGAAAAATGATATCCTTTCTGGTATTTTAGCACATAATTCTTGATGGAACTTTGAAAGCATCCCACTTTCCACTGGCGATTATCATTTCTGATGGCGCCACCAACAGCGCCAACACCGGGCACTTCACTAAGCACTCGAAGAATCCTGTCCAATGGCGAAGATTGTTTCGAAAATCTCGTTATATCCCTGGCTATAAGCACAAATGGAGTTTTCACCAATCTGACAGCATCATTCCACCAATTTCCTGGAGCATTAATCCTTGAATTTTTAGTGAGCTCCAGAAAGACGACATGGTTAATGTGCAAATCCTGAACTTTAGATGATTCTTGGCGAGATATTCCACTGCCAATGACAATGACTAGCATTCCAGGATAGGAATCGTAAAAATCTTTGATAAGTTGAATCGCTTGTACTTTTCGAAGGGATGAGCTTACTTCTTGAACATTTATAATGACAGTTATCAAATTCTTCAACGGTTGTGCATAAGTACAGTTTACAGTATTCCAACCAAGAGCAGACTTTGGTCCTAAATATTCTTCAGGGCAGACCACCGAAGATTTAGGCGAAGGCACATGAATATCAATGTTAACAGGTGGATAAAGTTGTGCTGCTATAAACTTTAATTCCAGCAAATTCTTTGGACTAGGTGGCTTCTTAGCATTGAATGCTTGCTCCAGTTGTTCATAAACTTCCAATAATCGATTAGCAAGTTCTCGAGAATCCATTAAAATTAGAGGTTGTTTCTCATTCTCTGTGCTTCCTGAGATGAAATGAAAATTGTAGGCACTTCTTTGAATAAAACTCATTGAAGTCCAAAAAAACAATGCTGTCATTGCTAGTATAGAAAATAAAATTATAGGATGCCCCAATAATTTCCTACTGAATGGAAGATTTGGGGCTATTGAGTGAACATTGACCATGATGTGCTTTTAGATTTACAGATGTCTCAGAAGCAGTATATTTCCAAGTGTTCTCTCCTACATAAAAAATAAGATTCAATTTAGTTTTAGCTTAATCAACAAAAGATTTTTTTAATAATATGTGCTTCTATATATTGCTTGTATTTAAACAAACATGCAGAATATACTTAAGCCATGTCGTGCTACAGTACAATTTACATTGAACCACAGTACAAATGAAAATTAAGCTTACATAAAATCACTAACAATGTAGGCTAAGTAAATGCATAAAAATAAAATAATAATAATAAAACAAACAATACTGGAAATGTAATTTTTACAAAACCTATCTCATAGAGAAATATAGAAAAAAATAAGTTTAACTATATACCCATTTCCTTTCAAATTCTCTTACATAGTTATACAAACTAACATAATAATAGTTATTTGTACTTGATATCGATAACCTTGGTAAGGGCCAAACGAGCGCATTTTCAGAACTAGTCATTTACAATTGACTAATATACATTTTTATAGAAGCAGCATTGTATTTCAGAAAACGTTGAACCATTTCATTTAACCGAAATTATATCGTGATAAAATATATAGAAATGCTAGAGGATAATCAATATTGTGGCATGACTATTTGCACATAAGTGCTTTCATATAGATTCCCTTAAATTTTTACATATTGCCGCTCGTTATTACATTTATTAGTTATTTTATTTATGAGGTACATGTGTAATATTCTGAACAGTTTCTATATAAGGCTTTAATGGGAAGTACACAATATAGTCAATCAATAACTAAAGGAAAATCCACTTTCGCTGAGCTAGTTAATAAATACTTTTTTCAAGCCAGTAAAAGTAGGCCTATCTATATCAAACAATCATCAACCAAACCAAAATCTGAAAAATTAGACCAACTGCCAACTACTTAATAACTCATTACTTTCACGACAAGATTTCTAACTTTGTTCAGTTGTGCCCAAGTGTCCAGACTGCAGACTTTTGAATCACCCAGTATATTACACAGTATCATTTGTCTGAGCTATTTGGCTGGTGAATTATCTCACTAAGGTTATTTTATTAGTCTCAATTAAGTTACAATGAGGTTGCCAGGATACGTGGACTGAGATTAATCAGCGGAATTAAATTCCTGTTTTAAAAATCTCATGATTATTTTCAGAAAAAAAGGAGGTTTGAAATCATACAATGTAAAACAGCTGCAATGCTGACAATTATAGAAGTATACTGTCACTAAGACACTATCTGCTAAAAATGGCTACAATATTTCTTCGCAAAGTTTGGACAATTTCTCTTCACAAATTTTGGACAATTTCTCTTCTCAAATTTTGGACAATTTCTATTTGTCAATTTTGTTCAATTTCTCTTCAAAAATTTTATACAATTTCTATTTGCAAATTTTGGACAATTTCTCTTCATAAATTTTGGACAATTTCTCTTCATAAATTTTGGACACTCTCTTCAAAAATTTAGTTCAATTTCTCTTCAAAAATTTTGGACAATTCTCTTCACAAATTTTGGACAATTTCTCTTCAAAAATTTTGTTTAATTTCTCTTCACAAATTTTGTTTAATTTCTCTTCAAAAGTTTTATTCAATTTCTATTTGCAAATTTTGGATAATTTTTCTTTACAATTTTTTTTTTGTTCAATTTTTATTTGCCAATTTTGGACAATTTCTCTTCAAAAATTTTGGACACTTTCTTTCTCTTAACAAATTTTGGACAACATCTCTTTACAAATTTTGTTCGATTACTATTTGCAAATTTTGGACAATTTCAATTTTTAACTATTTGTTGAAAAATTAGTTAAACCTAACTGAATTGATAGTTATTTGATTTTTTAACTACTGATAAACTACAAATATGAAAGCCTGTATAGAGATTCGAAACAGTTAACTCATGCAGGCAGTGGCAATATAAAAACAAGATGTCTGTGAACTGCTTGTCAAGGACAATTTTGCTACTAAAAGCAATGCTAATTATTAATATTGGCCTAAACACTAGAGAATCATTAATAAAACATACATTAACTGTTATTCAAAATTGAGAAATTAAGTCAAACTAGCAGTTTTTAGATTCAAAATGAAACACCTTCGTTACTTAAATCGTTACTTTATCTTGAAAAGCAAACACAGTATTATTCATATGCAATTATTCGCAATGGTTCAACTATAAATTTTATTTGGATAATTCCTGGAGATTGCCAAATTTCTACACAGATGGAATTACATTTTCTTGAAGGAAACTGTAAGATTCACTATGCTCTAAGATGGAATACAACTAGATAGATCTAGATAACAAATTAATGGTGCCTCTTCCTCATTTAATTTATAGTGTCCTATATAATTTATCTATTTGCACTATAAAATGTCAGTGCACTTTGGAAATGACTGTCCATAAAAGTTACAATAATTTATGAGCTGAATTACAAAATCAACTGTCTAAAACTAACATTTTACATTTAAACATTTAGCCCCATTGGCACTTCTGCCTCGGAGCTACAACCACATTCGCATGGGCACATTTTGATCATGATCTACAACATTGAGATTTTTGTTGACACCAATTGATGAGGTTTTTACGTGTAAAATTAAATGAGCTTGAGTTCCAAAAAATATGTAAATGTTCTACATCATGATCAAAATGCCCGTGTGACTGGAGTATATTTGTACTGACAACATTTTGTTAAGTTATAATCTCACGTTTGTTGTACGAGAATGAGAATTGACAAAAAACTCTGGTATACTTTCATATACTTACAAGTTATAGAAAGAGTTAACTTAAACAGCATCTAGTTTTAATTCATCCTAATAAAACTCCTGGACTTCACTACATGAATTATTTGTTGAAAATTGGTGAACTGTATACTGAAACTTCGTATTAACAGAGAGGCAATTCAGTTGCCATTTCTGGCTAAAATTTGTCCATGTATCCTTTAGTAAATAGTCTTTCTGTACTTTTGGTGAGTCAGCATAAAACATAACATCAGGAGCAACCATGGCCAGCCATTCCTCGCTGATTCGCAAGAAAAAATCATGAAACACGTTAATTCCCACACGACCGTCAAACGTATAATTTCGGAGCAGTCGTGTGTATACAAGGAATGGCCCCTCCATATAATCACAGTACATCGATTCGTTTTGAGATCGATAATATCCTTTTTGATATCTCAACGAACCAGCATCTAACTTGGATTGAAAGCATTCAACAGTCCAGTATCCAGTAGCATTTCTAAGGGCCCCACCCACAGCTCCAACTCCAGGAACTTCCGTCAACACTCTGAGTACTCTGTCCAAATCCGACTGCAATTTGGTAAACCGGATCATGTCACGTCCCACCAACGTAAAGGGCGTGTTTACCATTTTAAATGCGTCATTCCACAGTAGCTCAGGATATTCCAACTGCTCCTTGGTATTCGCAACGATTCTCACATTGCTGAAACGGTCGTTTGTTGGCAAATTTTCTTCCAGTCCCGTAACAATCACAGGCATCCCAGAGTAAGACTGTTCAAAGTCCTTTAGCAACTGCAGCACGGTGTCAAAGTTAGTATCTCTTGCATTCACAACTAGGGTCACTAATTCCTGCATAGTTTGCCTCGTCGTGCAATTCAGAGTGACCCAACCTGCACCCGAATTAGGTCCTCGGTACTCTTCGGGACAAGTCATGGGCATCAGATCTACAACCTCGGCAGCCAGCCTGTTCTCCACTTGCCTGAACTTAACATCCTGATCGAAGTCCAGAAGGATGATCTGCAGTTGGTGCAGATCACGGTGGTTCACACTTTGGTTTCTGGCGTGTTTCCTCTCCAAGCGCCTTCGAAATTCCAGCAAACGAATGGCCAACTGGCGAGATTCGTGCCACATGGGTTGCTGCTGATTGTTACCATAAACCACGAAATCCTGCAGTTCATCCCAGTAAGTGCCAATTTTAAAAGTGAATGGCCTCAACTGTAAGACTAGGCGGTAAGACAGGTCAAAATACACCACGTAGAAGGTGGAGATGAGCAAGGAGACTAGTGCAATCAGTAACAACAGTTTGGGTTTAGTTAACTGCCGCACACATTTAAAACAACCAATTCTAATAGCCATAGTGTCCATCACGTTAACCTGTGCTATAAATGCTGCCTCCTCCTGGTTAAACTAATTAAAATGACGTAGTAGCCCATGCTAAAATTTAGCACCAAAAACGACCCATGTGCCCGATAGATAGACACGGTTAGTCATGCAGCAGCCCAACTAATACATTATTAAAACTACAAAAGGTGCACAATGTTTACACTAGTTGCTGTCGACATGCAAACATACCGCAGATGTGCATTAAACTAGCACGTCCTATAATCTATATAAGCTATGATTAACGTGCTACAATACACAAGCAGGACAAGGTCAGAAAGGCACAGCAGTTTATCACAGGTAAAAGGTAGTATTATTAACTTACCAATCAATATAATGTTAGTCGAGGAAACAGATTCGCAATGGCGACAAGGATCAAGCAGCCCAAATTATAGTGCTAATCTTTTCAGCACGACAACATCCATTGTAGCAGGTCTGCAGTGAGAAAATGGCTGACATAAGTCCATAGGAGAAAGATTATCAGTTCTTCCATGCAAAGATGCCTTGCTTCGATTGCTTATAATGTTAGTAATAATAAACACATGTATTATCGACCTAACCATAAAGAAGCAAGCCATGTTATCTAAACATACATGCTTATACTAGCAGCACTTTTATTAATGTAGGTAGGTTTAGCAAAAGGGGAAATCAAGTTGCCTCGATCTGCTCTTCTACCCCCCAAATATGAAGTGAAAGCTTTCCAGGATGTACACATGTTAGACTCCATAAGTGAAAGATAAATATCGAGAAGAGAAAAATAAACCCTGCCCAAAATAGAGCTAGAAAACGGAAATGAAGCAGGCCACATTTGGTGAAAAGGCAGCTGTACAGGGTGTTTGCAATATTGATTTTTGCTTTTAATTTTTAGAAACGCTACTGCATGGCTTCGTCCATTGGCAAGACTACTTTTATTTCAAGGGAGTCTCTCTTCATGACAACATATTTATTAAATGGGCTACATTGTAATTATTATTGTCATAGACAAGATGGCAATATAGGAATAAAACTTAATTACCATAAGTCAAGAAAAAGTGGCACCATACTGCCCACTGGTAGGTAGTGATGGGCGTAACCAACATTTAACATTTAACATCTACTCACCGATCGTTACTTTCATCAGTTAAGTTTTATTTTTTGCTTCATTTTATGCTAATGCAATAGTCACTTAGTTTCCATCATTACAAGTGCATCTGTGTATGCCAAGTAGAATGATGGAAACAGGGACGTATTTAGGTTTTTGCCGCCCCTATTAGAATTGCCCCCCCCCCCCACAACCAGCCCTCAAGGGCAGCACACAGAAATCCATTTTGGGAGGATCCCGACCAAAAAAATGTTCCAACATTTGTATCCAAATTAAAAATTAGAAGGTTTTTTGTATATCATTGTAAAAATTAACTCAAAATGGCGCCGCAGGCGATTTTTTTTTTCTAAAAAATACTTAAAAATGGGCTGAAAATCACCCAAAGTGCCTACTTTTCCATATTCGACCATTTCGGGGGGGGGGGGTGCACGGGCCCCTTCTCCCCACCTTCCCCTGCGTGCGGCCCTGCAACCTGTCAGTATTGTGTTAACTTACAGAAAACTTCTGACGTTTTGTAAACTGCATCTTTTGCACATCAGGTTTCCTGCAAT
>JAQIXP010000366.1:0-27770 GCA_034700285.1 Proteroiulus fuscus
TGAAGCATTTTAAAGATTGCAAACCTGTGCAATACAAAAAAACTATTTTAGTCATGGACAGGTACGCATGTTTAAAGGCTTGGTATTTTGTTAGATTAGTGTTATTTTTTTTCTGAGGGCACCGTCCCTTTAAAAAAAAGGTAAATTCTGCTGTCAAGGTTAGTGAAATTCTTGTTTCGGTTTTTGACCCTTAACATAATAATGTAACTGTATTCCCTGCTTTTCAGAAGTTAAAATTAGTGTCTAAATTTAGATAGTTTTTTTGGCTAATGTACTTTAAGAATACATGGTAGCGCAAAAGTGTAACGAAATGTCATTTGCAAGAATTTCAATTTCTGAGAATATGGTATTTTTCCTACCAAATTTTGTGCATTTTTTCACCTACTAGTCACCGAGATTTATAAGCATCTGTCATCATATAAGCTACGCATGTTTTGTGCTAGAAATTCAAAGGCGTGTTCTGGTTCTTTTAGGTTAACCAGACCCCATTCAACGATTTAGGCAGGTAGCCAATAATAAACAAACAGTCACAACTGTAAAAACGTAGACATTGAGAAATTCATTGCTTCCGGTTGAACTTGTGAGGAAAAATCAATTCAGACACCAAATGCAAGTGCATGCATGCATTTACAATTAAGGGGCATCGACTTTAGCAAATATTCCCATTTGACTAAAAACAAATTTAAATTGGAAAATAAGCTCGACAGGACAGGATTGCTCGCAGAAAAAGTGCCGTCCAAATAATTTCCAATTCCTTTTTTGACATTTTGCGTTTTTCGGGGCCTGATTGATTGCAGTTCAAATAGTCACATTTGCATTCACCACCTTTTACCTAAGGCTATATTCTGCCGCAAAGAAACATATACCTTATCAAGTGTGACACAGATGGCGCAGGCAGAATAAGCATCTAAATGTTATGTTTATATGACGCCATCTTGGAAGCCAACTCAGTGTATAACGACAAGAATAGCAACTAGTTTATTCCAAATGGCATTGCCTCCCACTTTTAACTGCTCTAATGTGTTTGTTAGCTGCACATAACTTATTCAAAACGCCTTATTCGAGAGGAAGAATCTATACAAGTTGAGGAAAGTTACGCTATTATACAGCTCGAGGGCTACATTTAAGCGATTTTTTTTATAATTATAAGATGAATGAATTCCACGTGCATTAGTATCCTCACAAATACTTTCAACAGTGCCAATATTTACAGTTAGAATGTAATAGTTTGGATATTTACCTCGGTGACGTACAAGCGACGTCTATCGTTAACGATGTCCTTTTGTTAATTATTTGTTGCTGTTTATCACAGTCTTTCTCTAATTGTAATTTACTGTTAATGTCTGCATTTAAAAGTTTAGTTCTTTGCAAAGTGGACAGTGAGTGCAACTTGTCCACCATTTTGTCCTCATTGGTCATTTTATTATAGCAGCCCTTGCCACTCAAGGGTTTCTTGTCCAGGGCGTTCACTATGATTTGCCCACCACTTTCTAAGCACTTGTTATTCATGCTGTGCACACCAGCATTCTGTTCGTTTTGACGACGAATCTCCTCGTCCTCGGCGCTCTCAGTGGCGCGCCCGTTGTTGGACATCATCTCGTCCTCGCGTGCCGCCTTCAGCCGCTTCCGCCGCAGACACAGGATGACCAGCACGGACACCAGCACGAGGAGCGGCACCAGCGCCGAAAAGGTGGCTATCAGCACCACCTGTTCTGCCGGTAATCCATCCTCGGTGTCGTCTTCGGCCAAGTAGTGTCCCGGGTTTGATATGGGCCGCGAATCGTTCGCAGCACCACTAATATCCTGCACGGGAGCGACGGCGACGACGCCATTTAGGCGCTGGTCGCAACGTTTGCCACTAAATCCTTCAGCACAGTAGCAGCGATATTCCACATAGGAATCCTCGCACGTGGCGCCGTTCATGCACGGAGAACTATCACACTCGTTTATGTGAGCCAGACACGAAGGGCCGGTGAATCCGGGCTGGCATGTGCAGGAAAAGCCATTGACCAGGTCGTGGCACGTGCCACCATTGGAACAGGGCATGGTCAGGCACTCGTTAAAGTTGGAACTGCACAGCGGTCCGATGAAACCGGGAACGCAGGCACACTTGTAGCCATTCACCATATCCACACACGTGCCGCCGTTCAGGCAAGGATTCTGGACACAGTCGTTGATGTTGTCCTCACATCGGATACCCGAAAATCCCTTAGGACAGAAGCATTGAAATCCGTTCAATTGGTCCTCGCATGTGCCACCTAAGAAAACACGATACAAAGTGGTAGATTAGAAAGTGATTCGATCGGAACACATTTCAATATTTCAGAATAAATTTATTTTTATTACCATTGAAGCAGGGATTCGGAGAACAGTCATTCTTCTCCAGCTTGCAGTTTAAACCGTCATAACCTGGCGCGCATTTACAACGGGCGCCGCCAGAGCCATCGATGCAAGTGCCGCCATTGTGACACTGCATTTCAGAACAGGTTGTCACCGTGGTTTCGCAGTGGACGCCATTGAAGCCCAGGGGACAGATGCAAGTGTAATTACTGCCTTCACCCTGCAAATCCCAATACAATAACAAATTTTACAAATAAATTCAATTTTATTCTAATGATGAGAACATGAGGTGATGATAGTGGTGTCTCACCTCGCACTTTCCACCATTGAGGCAGGGCTTATGGGCGCAGTCGTCCATCTTGGTGGCGCAGGTCGGACCGCCGTACCCTTCGGGACATTCACACGTAAACAGGCCCTGGCCCGTGTTGGTACACGTGCCCCCATTCTTGCACGGCTTGTGATTGGTGCAATAATTCAGATCTGTAGAAATGAGAAAAGTTGGGACGCCATATTTAATTGCGATGGCCGACATTTAAAAAAAAGTAATTGCCCAATATGGGTGGGGAAGAACACGTGCGGTTCTATGCTTGGCCATGTACAATAACATAAATGGAGTTATTTTATATTTCATGCCAATTGATGAAATGTCCTCCATCTTGGGAACAGATACAACAACAAAATCGCCGTTCGTGAGAATCGGCCGAGGGAACACGTGCATTTGGGTGCTCCCATTATGTAGGTATTCACATATCCCTGTTAACAATAGTGTTTTTATCCCCACTCTCCCCCATACACATCCTTTATGCCCTTCCCACCATGCACTTTTCTTATGCCAGTATAGCCTACACAAATTAATAGCCCAGAGATGCATGCACGTGCAAGCCATTATAAATGGAAACGGCCGCTATCCCGACATGCATCATGCGAAACTAGTAAATTATTAATGGACGTCTCCGTGAATAAACATAAAGCAGGTGATTTGTACATAGCAAGTTCGTATAATTTACACAAAGCTATTAATATTTTATGCCATAATTCATGCACCATAAATGTACCGTGCATGCAAGCTGGACACTTGTCTATATGTATTTGCAATTCCGCAATGCAATGGTCAGAAATTGACTAGAAAAGGCCATTCAACTTGTGAATTGATTATGGCAATTATTTTAAATTATAGAGCAGCAGAGAGATATTCGGCTCACAGTTATTACACACAGTGAGAGAATTATTTATTTGAACTGCCATGCTGTAAACATTTCTCTATTAGGAGCCTACATAATTGTATAATCATTTGTTTTACACTAAATTAAGTTCATTTCAAACTTCCCAAAGACCCAGGACAAGAGTAAAATCTTCCATAATAAAAAAAGTAAAATCTGGACAAAAAAGTTATTTTTTTTTATAAGGACCATTTTTTTTCCCTTACCTTGGTTGCAAAATAATCCACCCCAGCCCTCGTCGCAGTTGCACTGCCACGGATTGTTGCATGTGCCTTTCACGCAGCCTGGATAGCGAACACATTGGTCACACAGTTTGCCTTGCCAACCGATGCGACACCTGGAAGAAATGATGAAAAAATATTAAATTAGAAAAATTTGGATCCATTAAAAGTGCAAAAAATCAAGTTGTAAGGCATAGGCCTATATCAACAACGAGCACGTATAGAACAAAAGCAATGCTCCAGTTGATTTGGGAACTACAATTCTGCGTAGTGGCAACGCCATTTTTTTTATTTATTTTCTTAGCCAATACCATTAGTATACTAATAATTAGACAATTAATATAATTCAGATGGCATCGTGACATTGCCCCTTTGCAAACAAGTTGGTCCAAGAGGTTATAGGCACAGAATGCAAAGCAGGCGCTTCTCGGAAAGTTTTAAATTTTAAATAAAATCAATGAAGTCTAACTAAAGATAAGTTTACATCCTGCTCGTGAGCATTTAAATGGATCGGAATTATGTGTTGGGTCAAATTTAAATTATTTTATATAAGAGTGAACATGTATCCAAGAGAAGGAGTCGATGCCTCTTGGAAGCAAGCAGTCGAGAAAGGGGGGCGATTGCAAAAAACAACGTGTTTTTTCCTCAAAATTCACAGATAAAAAGAGCGTTTTTAGGGTTCCGCTCTAGCAGGGGGCCTGTGTAACACCAGTGACCCGTAGCTGGCAATTTTTTCACAGATTTTTCAAGAAACTTGTACTTGGAGCTCATTCTTATTCCCATCAGTTAGTGTGCAGCTAACCGTGTGTGGTGCCAAAGCGCCACGCAGTGAACCAGTCCGCCATTTTTGTTTAATGGCTGCCCTCATAGCTTTTTTATTTAATAAGTGGATTTTTGTTTAAAGCAGTGAATCGTACTAGTTGTACATTTGCAGGACGTGCGCGCCCATTGGTACACCATATTTAGCCGTGACTGGGCTAATGTAAAATGTATATTCTAATGGCTCGCCCTATGCATATTTTCTCTTTGCAACCGTTGTTCGTTAAAACGAGGTTGACTGACCCAAGGCACAATTCACTCACTAGGGAATTGTTGTCAAGTAGTGCGTGAGAACTTCTTATAAAAGAAAACAATGAATACCAAAAAGTTAACCATTCGAAGAAGAAGAGAAAAAAAAAAGGAAATGGAAGAAAACTTTTGTATTTATTTGACTTTGTTGGTATGCAAATGGTTGATGGTTTTACGAGCCAAAAAGCTAGACAGGACAAGTGGAAGATCTTGTTTTTTTAAATGTGGGCCTACACTAGAAATTAACTAGAGGAATTTTCACATTCTAACTAGTTTTACCCCATTATTTCCACAAGCAGCTTGCACCTATAACGTTTTGTGCTGCCATGCCAGTACCTAGAAGGCATTGTAAACGCATTGTTTCTAATAGGCATGTCCCTAGAAAATGTCATTTTCTCCCTATAAGCTGGCATCACTGTTCGTTTCGCATCCATGACATGACATTTCAGAAAATTCGATGGCTATTGCGAAGTTTGCTGGATACATGTAAAATAGGTAGTTTGATTTTTATCTTTCTTTGAAAGGCTTTTAACATGCATTTATTTAGTAGTTATGGGCTTCTGTATGCAGTTTTCTGCAATTAACATTCTGTTATTAAGAGTGTGTGACCTAAAATATACCCCTGACAGCACGTGCCTGACCCGGTGGTAAACGCCTCCTATATATTAATTATATCGATTCCCCCTATAAGTAATTCGTATCGCTAATTTTGACAAATGTATGATGATTCGGTGCCATTTGAATTCAGAAATGGGTGCAGAATTTCGGATAGGAAAGTATGGCGTTTCATTCTTGTAATGTATCCTTTGTTCTGACCCCATCCCATGATGATTCTGATCTGACTAAAACATTGGGATGCAAACATGCGTTCTCGTTTTGATTCTTCCCTCCCACCTCGATGGAGATAGGCCTACACGTTACATTCTTACTCAAATTTCAATTGTCACCGGGAATTGTGCAGATAAAATCAGGCTCATTAAAACGGTTTACTTACTTGCATTCGTTGGGGACATCACAGGTACCATGTTGTTCGTGACACCCAGGGGCACAAACAGCTGTAAAAGAGAAAAAAAATATATACACAATGTTATAATTGGTCGTTGTCGTCTCGTTTGAAAAATTAAGATAAAATGGCAGAAGTAGATTTTACAACGGAAAAAACAAAAAACATTTCAATTTTTTTTTGTAACTGTATGACGAGATGCTGTTTGACATTTCCCTTCGAGTCGACCCCCTTCGTGTAATTTTTGTGTTTTACGTTTTTAAAAAAGCTTCCACCTCGGCAGCCTTCTTTTTCTATATTCTATATAGTTTCACGTATAGACTTTTGAAGGTTTTCGTTGTTAGTTTTCGCAGAAATGTGATATGGAATCCAAACGAAAATACAGCTTTTTAAGTTTTATCTTTGTCGAATCTCCAACTTTTTCTTTTAAGCCTATTCATAAATGTACTAAAAATCTTAAGAAGCTGCTTTCCCCTAACTACGTAGTATATTTAGCATTTTATGGCGCTTAACTAGACTGACAAGTGAGATTAGTGTAAAAATAATACGAGATCTCAATTATAGGCCTACCAGAGAAGCCTTACAGGAGTTTTTGGTTTTCTAAGGAAAGGAAACCTTTCAAAAAATTGATAGTGATTGCAAAAATAATTAACCCCGATTAGGGGACCAAATGCGTCACCTGATCCCTGAATAACGTATGCAGAGGACCACTTGTGTAGGCCTAATATTTTAGGCAGAAACTTGAGAATTTGCAAAAGTCAATCTGCGTTTTGTTAACCTTAAATAATTAAATTATACGTCTAAAAATACAGGATTGAAGGGTAAAAAAAACTTCAGTTTTTCGTATTTTTCACTTGTTTTTCCCAATAAGGCAGAGGTAAGGAGTAGCTAGCGAGCGTGGCAGACATTTTCTTAGAAGGACCTGCACCCTTTCTTATATGTCATTATTAAAAATAACAAAAACAACCTTTTATTGATAGACTAGGCAGGAGAGCCTTTTAAAGAAAATCATTCATTTTGCCAGACAAAATTTCGCACGATATGAATCCTCCCCATTTCCCTCCTGGTGCTGGATCTAAGAGGTCTGCATTAGCCCTAAAGAAGGAGGGGGAAGTAAGGGGAGAGGTCAAAGTGTAAGGTAAAAACGAGAAAAGCAACAGCTGCTGCTTTTAAATTTTCCCAACGGTGTATGTATATAGTGCCTAAACACACCTTTTGCCTCCCCCATCCATTCTACTACCTATATCTTTTATTTGGGATCAGGTGTGGATTTTTTTTCTCTTTAAAAGTAAACCTTGCTGTCATGGAGGAAAATCAAAGAAAATTGGCCCTTTTTAAGAAACCATTTTGATTCCCTCCCCACCTCCCCCCACTTAAGTCAGCGACAGCAGCGCTGCATGTAAGTTCAAAGCCTTGCCAACCCATGCACTCTTGAGCATTTTGCTGATTTGGAAAATATGCAAATGGTCACATTGGTCAAGGATACTCAGTATTTCTCAACCACTGTCCTGTTTTTCAAGACTTCATTCAGGTGAACTTGTGTGTTATTTCGGCACATGTGAATTTTAATGGGCCAAGTGCAAAGCAACAACGCTATTAGTTGACTTTTGTTATTGTAATAGATTTTTTATAAAGTTTTATAACGTGACAAATTAGGCTCTTTTGTCTCGTTTTTTAAAAGGATCATTTTCAAAGAATTTAGGGTAGATGCCATAAAAACGTGCCATTATTTTATTCCCCATCCCGTACAAAAAAAAAGCATAAATTATCCTGGATTGAGTTTCGAACTACTTTGTGCCTTGGCACCAAGGCTTATTTTTAAGTGAACTTTGGGAAAAGTCTTCATTATTGCCCTTTTTTTATTTGTCACATTTTATGACATAGCCCATGGGTTTGCAAATCGTTTCGAATAATAATGGCAATTTAGAGCAGGTTGTATAATTCAACTTAAATGATGACCCCCATCATCGGCTGGTGCTTTTTTTTCCACCTTAATGGACTATCACTTAAAAAAGGTATTTCAAAGTAAAGTTGCACGACTTCCCCTCCCTTATAAGGTGCAACTCTTCAATACATTTACACAGGGTTAAAATGGTAGAATTTTTCAAACGACAGTTTGATATGTTTACCTTTAATTCAAGTGTAACAAACTCCTTGAGAAAGTTTTTAATTTGTATGCAATATGCAGACTTTTATGGCATTTCTTGGACAAGTTTTTTCCCCTCATCCTGTGGCCCTTTCTATCATAATTTTTAATCCGATTAATCCCAGATTACTAATTTCCGCTAACGGGTTTTTACACATTAAAATTACTAAATTCATTGAGTGAACAGGCAGGCAGGCAGGCTTACATCAGGTAGATAAAAATAACTTGAATAATGGCCATTTCCGTTTTTTAAAATCATTTTTCACGGTTAACTAAGCATTAACTAGATAAGAAGATATTTGTATCACCTTGATTTTTATAAAGTACTTTTTTTTCCTCAAAATTTTTATCATATTCATTTGCGACATATTTATTGAAATGTGCATCCGCCGCTCCAAGCCTGCAGCTTAAATAAATATATAGATATAAACCAAATATTTTCATTTGCATTTTGGCTAATGATTGATTTATCTCTTAATATAAATTACTCTGGAGGATGTGAGTGATAGGCAATGTATGACTATGGAGAGTGCTCAGGTGAAGCAAGAGTTATTATTATTATTATATTTTTTTTAGTTTCTTTCTTCAGGTTTTTTTTTAACATGACAAACATTTCCCGTGTTTCGTCCAATTTTAATGGGATATTCTGCATCAGTGCTTTCTAAATTTATAACGAAATTTTCTTATTGGCAATGTCCATGCAGAAGTAGTTTCAAACCAGTTAACAGGATATGTAATAAGGGAGGAGGAGGGGGATGATATAAGATTTTTTTTTTATATCTTGATTTTTACCCCCAAATTTCCGTCTTTGATTCTCACCCTGCTTGCCCACCTACACCCTAGCCTCGTCCCATGGGTAAGAGAGTGGTACAAACAGGTAAACAAGGTAGAAAGCTGTGGTGGGACAAGCTAGGGTGGACTCTTTGAGCGGAGACTCGCATGGATGCATAGACTTTTCCACTACTGCTAAGTAGTCACTGTAATTCGTGAAGAAACACTCGAGTAATGCAGGAGAGGGGGAGAGAAGACAAGAAGGTGGAACAAAAACAAGGGCAGTGCCACCTAGATGTGACGTCACTTGCTAGCCGTTTCTCACGCCTGTACGTCCGGTGAGAAGTGACGGCAATAATGAAGAAAAACACCATGACAATGAAAGATTTTCAAGCTTTTGCCAATGGGAAAATTAAATCGCACGATCCTTACTCTCTAGACATGGAACTCTCCAAAACCTACCCCCCCACCTCTTGCACTATCAGTGTACTTAAAAACTTCAAGAAACTGGTAGACTACATTTCTAAATTCTTGGTAAACAAATACTGGAGCGTGTAAAAAGACAGAAAATGCATGAAGCATATAACAGACTTCGCTGTTTCTGAGAACAATTTGGAATCTAGACAGATAACTTGGGTTCATGATGATTATGCAACTAATCAAAACCAGGCTCTTCTATCTGATTGATCCACGTTTCAGTCTGCATTTCACTCTTTTGTTGAACAAAGTATAGCAGAAACAAGTTTACGTGCAACTAAATTTTAAAACAGAAACAGACAAAGCAGCAACTTTCTGGAGTGCTTGCAAGAATTCCATTTAAAATTAGCAATGTGCATGCATGTTGTAAAGAAGTTAAAAAACAAAAATGGCTCCCAAAGAAAAAAAAGTTGCTTTTTGTTCAGCAAAAGGATTCAAGCGTGTCAGTATACATTAGCATTATTACTGCTTAACCCTTTTGAAAAATCCTAAAATGTTCATTGTTGTTGTAATTCCCTCCCCACCCAAACCGTTTCTGGATCGTTTTTATTTAGCTTTAGCTGCATGGATGAATGGGTTGATTGGATATTTTTTTTTGAGTAAATTATATTTTCTTTTTTTAATTGAGCAATTAGGTATCAGGTGTGATTTCAACGTGTGTGTGTGTATATATATATATATATATATATATATATATATACTGCGTATACTTCTCTTTCTCCTTTAAGACGATATTGTTCAAAATGCTTACATATCCTCGTAAGACTGGTATGCATCTCATCATAAAACTTTCTACCATCAAAAACTACTTAAGTGATACAGTCAAAGGATAGCGACAATCTTTTTATAGGGTTTACAAATCGCCGAAAGTCAGTTCTCACGCTCACAAATTGCAAAGTGCGGGCCTTGCTGGGAGATTATATAGCAATTCAGGGTCTCCTGCCATGCCATACAGCCGAAAACAGGTACCAGCTATATGCTGCTACCTGTAGACTATAGCATGCTCCAACAGGTGTGTAAAAATACATTTCGAGCAAAAGAGTGAAGGCGAACTAGCAAAAGTTCACATGGCCATCATCATTATTATTATTATTAACTTAACACTTTTTATGATTTGTTCCCTCCACCCACCGAAACCCTGAAACATGTCGTTTAGTCTATTGACTAGATGATGAACACTCTATAGGTTGTGACTATTTCTCACTACTATACATAGGCCCTATAGCATTAATGTTTGTTTTTGTTAAATTAATTGAATTATTTAAGTGATGGAAATTCAGAAAATGTCTTAGCACATAACTCTACCTAAAGAGACAATACTTGACAAAATGCATTATATAGCATACTGATGATCGAAAGCAATTATCTTTGTACCTATATCTAAATGGAAGCCAGAAAAAAACTGGTACATACATGTAATGAAAAAATATAAACAAAAAAGTTTCTATTAAACCTTTCTATAAAAAAGTAGTCTATACGTGAAACTTGAAGTAGGCTATAGTGATCAGTGGGTAATCCACTCTTACAAAAAAGCATTTTTTTTTTATTAAGTTTCCCATTATTATAAAAGATTAGATTTTAGGTGCTTTGCACGTTTCCAAATTAACACGAAAGTCGACTGATCGAGGGGTTGGCTTCTCCCCCTTGGATCACTTTTAACCATACAAACTAAGTAATCGAGAGAAAAAATCAAAAACTGCCGTCCTAAATTATTCGTTTTAGAAAAGAGGTCAAAGAAAGAAAGGGACTTGCTACTATATCACACGGTAGCCTAATTTGGGCTGTTGAACTAATTAGCACAGGTGGGATTTTGCTTACCTTTGGTGCAATAGTTGCCGCCGGTCCAGCCCGGAAGGCATTCCATCGTCCCATTGGCCGTACAGCGATAGTGACCAAAATTGTCGTCACGAGGACGACAATAGTTGCCACACTTATCGCCATAATAATTGGCATCACAATGCACCCGATACGAATAGGCCAGGGTGGCATTGTTGACCCGGTCCTGGGCTGTTCCATTAGCCCACTGTAATCCAATGGACAAGTGGCGCTTGGTAATCAACCGTGTGATCAATACTTTCTCTAAAATTGTTGGGAAAAAAGAAAAACATGATTAATATTAAGCCAAAATAGGCCAATACACAATATACAATTGAGCATTTAGTTTCCAATTTTTTTTCCTGGACCCCAGTTTTTCGTGGAAAATGTAGTTTTCCGCCAATCTATTAATTTCTGGGAACTAAAAATGTCCTTGTTTTAGCAAATTACACTTTCTCGATTTATTCGATCATTATAGTGTTATTACCGGCAAAAGGTTAGTGTTAATTTCTTTTTTATTGGACTTTTTTTCTGCTGTTTTCCAAAGTTTCTGAGGCGTGTTATGTGAGAATTTGCTCGTTTGATCATTCTTGAGGGAAAATAATGCAAGGAAGGTTTTTTTCCCCTGTCTATTCTTTTTCATGCTGGACTGGTGTTATCATTTTAAAAAAGGAAATGGAAAAAAAGACAAGTTTGAAAAGCCACCAGACTGGGTTATAGGACTATACTTAAAGAAGAAAATAAGGTGTTATTTGGCAGGTTTATCACATGCTTTTTCCATAAAAATCGACATAAACACTCACTGCATTGACTTTTCCATACTTTTTCTGCAGGTGCTTTTCCATAATAGAGGACCAATCATTAGCCATGCATTGCGAGCTTTTATACTTTTAGGTGTTATTTAAGGTTTTTAATTTATAATCGACTATGATAGATACTTTTTCTGAAGTTAGCTTACATTTTATTTACGACTCTTAGCACAGCATCAGTTTTACAATGTTCTGATCAGCTCAAGGCTTACGGCTTGATTCTACGACTTTCTGATAAGGACTTTTTCAAATTGCAGTTTTGGTGCACTTAAGGTGGCGCAAAACAATGTGCAAACAAACTCCTTCGCTAATAAACACTCTTTAGTGCAAATCGAAAAGTTCTATCCTATAGGATCAGTGACCGCAATGGACCATTAGAAAGTCAATAGACATTTTTCTGATAAAAATGTAGCTGAGTTGGACAGGCGTACCATCTGCCAATGTCCCACGCGTAGTAGGCTTACAGCTTGGCTGTCATTGGTTTCTCCACCCCCCAAAAGCCATCGACATCCGTCTTATTATGATTGTATATACACGGGCAAAACTGTAACTTTCTTCATACTTTTTGAATATTTATACACTGGTTGGGTTAATAAACTTGAAGCCGTGCAATGATGGATATTATTTTTTCAAATCGTATAGGTGCCGCCAGGGTCAATCCGTAAACTTTGGCATATGCAAAAAAGCGCATATGGCTGAGTTCCCATAACAGATGGCCAAATATCTAGTGGGGTGAGTAGTTGTAGAGGTGGGCCATTTGTTTGTCCTCAATGCTGTTTTTTTATCGCTAGACTATAGGCCTAACGTAGTTGCTAGTTTTTACAGCAGGCGCCATATTGCTGGCTGGCAACATTGTTGTTTTGTGTACAAACCTTGAAACCATACCTCACATTAATCAAGACCCATTCCAATGGGGCCTAACAGAAAGTACGAAAAATGCACTGGTTAACGCACGGTGCACCACTCATGGTTATCCAATGCATTTTTGTCACTCTTCAATAAAGGAAAGTTGGGATTTATGCTCTACTGACGTGTGTCTTTCCCCTTTAAAAAGACGCAACAGGAGTCCAATCCCACAATGCAACTTCAGTGCTATTCTCCCGGATTAGGGGGAGGCCTTATTGCTTTTTATTTTTTGATTCAATGGCTTACCAACCACAGTCAGTTTCTGCATGCACGGCCACCACGCGTAATTCAAGCAGTGAGAACTGGGGAGAAGAAAGGGGAGATTGGGGGGTTCTTAGTTTCTGTGTCCCAAAAAAAGTGGACCATGTTGAAAAACCTTTTTTTTTTATCATAAGCTGAAATCGCTATTGGAGACTGGTTATAGGGGGCACGAAATGCAATTTGGGAAAGGTCTTCCCTACCTTCCCCCGACTCACGTGAGCCAACACTGGTAACATCAATCACAAAGATTAGATTCGTGGGCCTACCTTGGGTTCCACATGGTTTTCTTGCCACCATACTACTTAATTTTACTAAAGGTTTGGTTGGTTGGTTGAAATCGAATAGCCAAAGCACGGAGTACCTACTTCCGGGTTTACCAATGCATTTTTGACCATTTGACTATTTTCATTTAAGAGTTTTCCATAAATTACATTTGAATGAAATTTTTTAGCTAGGCCTAACTCCCCTCCTCCTTCTGCCACAATTTATGAAGCAAGATATTGCTTCTAAAGTAAAGAATTGTGACTAAAATTACATGTATTGAACCATTATAGTTTTATTGTTTCAGTAGGCCTATTTTATGAAATATTTTCTGACGACTTGTCTCTCCAGGTGCCCCAGCTAGTACAAACGTCATTTATGGACGACCCCATAGCTGCTGTTATTTCCGAGATTTCCATAAAAAACAAAATGACGTCTCATAATTATTGAGTTTCTATATCATCTCCCTCCCTCCAAGAGTGAACCCTACGGCCAGTAGACCACAATGACCAACAGATGCATGCCATCTGTCGTCCGGGCTCAAGGAGCGTCCGGTCGGTCAAGTAGCTGTTAGGGTGGTGACCCCAGGGTCGCAACCTCCTCATTACTTTTGCCAACTTGTTCTCACACCCCCGCAGTTACTCTCCTGTTCCCTTTAAATTCCCTGCAATTAAAGAGCTACTAAAAGAGATGAACTTCCGTTGCACCCCGACAGAAGGAGTTCATCCCTGAACCCGGGGCTAACCATGAGTGCGTGTTCGCGTGGGAACTGGTCACCAGTGTGACCTCCATCACGCGTGGACTTTCCATTCGATCCAACAGCCCAGCACACGTGCACTTTTGTCCCGTCTCATCGTGAATGCCTTTGGAGATTGGGCTGCATAGGGAGAGGATTTTCCTTCTCATAATAATCATTAAGGAATGCAATGGCGTATGTTTTATTTATGTCTAGTGACCATTAAAATGACGGAAGGCATTTTCAATGCGAATTGTTATGTAAATTACACCGAGTTTGTTGTGTACACACCCTGCCCTCTGTCCAGGGTAGCAATTAAGGGCCGCGGGGATGGTCTGACGCGGTTCTTCAATGACTACTAGGTGGCACTGGGTTTTCAAACACTTCAATCACTTTAACTGCTAAGCTGCATTTCAATTAACCTCCACTTATTTATTTCCTCAAATGGAATTAATTTAGAACCATCTTGTTTTGCAAGTACTGTTATTTTTGTAACATTAATTAGTATTTTTAGGCCTAATTTTAAAGTTTGACAATTTGTTTAAAAGTAGGCCTACAGGTAATGAAGTGTTTGAAATCACTCAGTTTTACAATAGTCGTAAAACAAATGTGGCCAGAATGCATTGGATAGCAATGAATACAGTATATACAAATCTATTTTTGTTAATGTTGCATTTTTAACAACTTAAAATCTGCCTACTAGAATAACCTGACAATTCTAAATTCTGATCCGGAATCACAAAGAATATAAAAAAATGGTCTGTGAATAATTATGTGCGGGGGAACTTCTACTTTCTAGGCTAAAGGAATAGATAAGATTTGTGCAGGAACTTAAAACAAAATTCTACTTTACATTTCAAATAAAAAAGCATTAAACCGGACAAAATCCACCTGGCTGGGTGCTGATGGTGGGTAGTTTGCCATTTTGTTATAAATATTTTTGCATGAAAAAAACAACTCTTGTGATTCATTTAGGATTTGTCGTTATTTACCGAGATGTGTGAGGGGCAATGCATGTATAGGAACGATTTTACTGCTGCTGCTGCTGTTGTTGTTGTTGTTGCAAAACTCCAAATGCTAATAATGAGTTGATTAGAAGAGCCTCAGGTAAATTGCGAGTGCTTTTCTTTCCCAGGCTTGTCAGCCATGAAACCGGCAGCCGAGAATAAGTTTCTTTCCCCCAACCCTCTTTTTTTTTCTCTTTTTTCCCCCTTCGGGGAGATTTCTCTGGCGACTTAGTCAACCTTGACCACGAGTTGGGTACCTTCGCTTGAATTCAACCGATACGACCTTTTTTTCCACCGACTGACCGTGTGGGTCTCCCCGCCTCACCTTCGGTCAGGCACGGCATGGCCTCCCTCCGTTTTCCCGGACTAGGCCTAATGCGACTAGTTTTCTTAAGATTTTTTGGTTCTCACGCTTTTCTCAAGTCGCCACGCCTCGCCTTAGTCCACGAGCCTCCGGAGAGAGAAATTTATTCGGGTTGGGGTGGAAGTATGCTACTACAACTACTCGGTACTCGACTCCAGGCAAGGTCAAGATGGCAAAATTTTAGCCTACGATTTTGGAAGCCATTTTGTTTTCATCGAATGAGTTATAAACAAGATGTAGAAATACCTATACGAAAATGCATCAGATAACATTAGTGTAGGAAAAACAATACCTGCATCAATGCATTTTAGACACACTTATTTAAAAATATTGATTTCCAGACTATTTAAAAACTTTGATCTTGCCCTAAGTGTTGAAAAAACTGTCAAAACATACAGTTGTTTGAAATAGTAGACATACCAACTGCACATGATGCATGTTATAACAAACTCAAGTATGCAACAATATAATATTCAGATACCAAAACCTTTCCATGGCCAATGTTTCGGTTCAATTTAGCCTTCTCGGTCAGATGCCAATTTTAAGGCTATAATTTATTATACTTGGTACCTTCGATTTCGAGACCAGATATTCCCAGAAAATAGGTGAACAGATGTGGCCCAACCTTTATTGGTGACACACAAATTTTCATATAATGTCAATAATTAATAGTAAACTATTATACGGTTCCGTTTAACAAAATGTGGGGGACGATTGACCTTTTCTCGTACGCCTTCAGTTTCGTACAGGAATAAATATTTACTGTTAAACCAAATACATTTTCAATTAATTCCCAGGTTTTTATTATATATAGTAATATGTGACAACTGCGGAATTGCAGCAGTAAACAAACGTTTGGTATTTATATAACGTGAGAAAAATTCATTCCCATCATATAAAATATAGGCCTGAACCAGGCCTCTTTTTTCACATTCCAGAATTTATTCAAATAATATATTCCCCTCATTCATACATTCACTCTACTTTTTTTTTCTTTTTCGTACTAAAAGTGCGTATCACTTTTACATTGTCAAGACGTAGATTCACCCCCTTTAACAAAAACATAACAACAAATATTTCATATCCCGCAATGGGATATGTTAGATTATACAAGATTAAATCTGGGGCTACATAGCAATGTCCCCGGGATGTCCACTAGAATCAAGGACGATGGAAATAAGATTCGAAATTCAAATTACACAGTAAAACATGACTTGAATATACACAGAGTTACCAATGACTAATTCCATAGGTATTTTACAATAATGTAACGTAGCCTATATTGGTTTACGTTGGAATACGAATGCTCAATTGTATATTGACTCAAAAATGCATTTAAAATCAATATGTGTGCCCGACAGGGAAGCTGGTATACATACCTTGACCAGAGGAATTGGGTTCATGCCACGCTTCCAGAACCAGAGAAAATGTCCCCTAGAGACAAGAAGGGGAAAAATGTTGGGTCAAATAGATGGACACACTAACGTTTGCACATGTGGGATCGAATTACACATTTTGGGAAAGACTTCCTGGTGCCAGTTACAAACGTGTCACCAGTTACACAAATGTGGCTTCTTTGCATCAAGCCAAAAAAAAATCCACCTCTTTTTAAACCTTTTTTTTGAAAGTCATTTTGCTTTGTACTCATTTGGACATACTAACAATATAGCAAATATTTGTAAACATGAAAAGAAAATGAGAGTTTAAGCCAAAAAAAAAATGAGACCTGGCAAAAATGCATTGAATAACATTATGTGCTTCCTTTGCATTTATACAAATTTTGCTTTGGATGTCATGTTTTTCAACACCCATATAGGCCTATAAGTAATTTAAGCTATTCAAGAACAAAAATTTTAGAAAAACTACCGGTATCTAAGCTGTTATTTTGAAATTGAATAATCACAATTTTCAAAGACTTTTCAGGTCACCTAATTATAGTTTAATCGTTTCAATCGATTTCAATTGTTATGCAATTTGTTTCTGAAATTGAGCCAATATGTTAAGTGGGGGAGGAATTATTGAGCGCATTATAATACATGTACTTGTATTATTAATAATATAAGTATAGACGGGGACAGAGAACGGGGGGGGGGGGGGACAAATAACTAACCCCATCACCCCTATTGATTCTGGAGTTGTATGGAGATAACAATTCGAAAGCACTGGATAATGTCTGAAAAGTGTTCTAGAGGCAAAATGTTGCCATTGTTTTCCCCTTATTAATGCCGCTAAAGTTCAATATAGATTAATGCTTTTAGCTGCCTATCTTTCAACAACACAGCTTCTGGCTATAAATATTCAAATTGCGATGGATGAATGCGTCAGATGGGACTAGTTTATAACGTATGAGAGCGCATTGTGTGCATTAAAATGATATCGCATATTATACAATGTATACAGTTTAATCGGGTTTAATGAAATTTTTAACGCCTCTAGCGAGACATCATCTATGAGTACAGGGACTGACAAAAGTTGTCGAAAAGCTTATAATGTAAACACGCTTATGTTAGGTTCTGTTGATGTTGATGATGAATCCACTTGTAAATACCATTTTTAGCCTCATTTTAAAACACTTTTTCCGAATATTTGTCTAAGGATATATTTAGCTCACTTGAAGCTTTTGAGAGAAATGGGAGAGGGGAAAAAAACGTATAAATTTTGCTGACATTTTTGACCCCACACAAACACATACGAAATTCCAACTTTTTTGAAATTTGTCGTTTTTTTACAGTTTTTTTAAACAAGCACTAACTTTTTTTTGTTTTCTTTCTCCAAACGTAAATAACAACTGACTTATAAAATAAATCGTATTCCCACATGTGCAATTGGTTGCATTTTAAAAAATGCTCATTTTTAAGGAAGAAAAACCACACTTTGCTTTGTAGTAAACTAATTACAGTACACCGGTATACAGAAAAATAATGCACAGATTCAGTAATTCTGAAACACTTTCCAGAGTTTTGTAAACAGAAATTAATACTTCAAAATCTTCCAAAACAATATTGATAGAATCAAAATTAACCAGTTATTTTGGAGAAGTCTTGAAGCATTTGTCTCTAGAATGGGCTTCAGTATTTGCATCCTAAAATGTCAATATAACCATGAAGGTCCAAATAGAAGGAAACTTGTAAAGTGTACTCACCGGCCAGGAGAAGGAGAAGTTAAAGCGCAATGGATTACTTAATCCGGTCACATTATTTTTATCCAAATTGAAATGGCGAATAGTATTGTTGCCAATCACAGGTGTAAAAATATTTCCAAAAGTACAATCATTGGGTTCTGGAACCACCACGTTTTCTTGGTAATGTGTCAAACACACGCGAAATGATGTCCTGCACTGACCAGGACAAGAACCTGCTGGGGTCACACGCGCTCCACTGCAACACTTGGCCTCAAAGTCCTTGGCTTGGTCATTCACAAACGATGATAAACGAATTTCAAATACTCCTGAGCAGAACGACTGCAATTTTCATTTGTTTGTTTTGAATACAGATTTATAGGTTTGACAGCAAGTAATAATAATATCCACAAGAGTTCCAAGAAAAAATGAAAAACAAACAATGATTAGATTAGGAAATACAATCATAATTGCGATGAGAAGTTAAAAGAAAAAAAAGCTGAAGTTTTGTTATGAAAAACTTGTTTAAACCCCAAATAGTAGTGTTTGATTACATGTACAGAATCAATCATCAGAAGTTTTAATGAAAAATCAAGTTTGCAAATTTTTATTTTTCGCCAACTGTTCTTTCAGTTATCCCCCCTTATATCCCGATACACTCTTTTACAAGCAAAGGTCCCCTTCCCCCTAACATCCATCCATCCATCCATCCTTCCCCCTTGTTGAAGCCTTGCAGAAGCAGCTGCTACTTTTCCCTTGTTTATATTGTTGCAAATGCTGCCAAAATGTGCGGGACCCACTGAAAAATGAGCCGAGTGGGATCTCCTGGGTCCCGGCAAAAAATCATGCGTCACCGTACTTTTGCTAAGCAGACAATTTTGCTTTGTATCTGCTTGGATTTACGGTAAAAAGTCAAAAATAAACGTTATTTTTGAAATTGAAAGCATACTGCGAAAACTTCCAAACATGAAAATGTGGACATCAGAAAGTTTTAAACTTTTTTTGTCTGAAAACGACATCGAGTTTATTTCAAAAAATTACTACTTTTGCCAGAATTTGCGACAAAACAAATTAAAGTTAAAATTTATCTAAAACGATCTTTTAAAGATGCAAATCAACGCGTTTAAAGTTTAGAAAAATGTTCTTTTAAAGTTCGGTTCAATGAACGCCTTTCAATTTTTTTGTGTTGTCACGAAATCCACAAACTGAATTTTTTCACGCATATTTTTTCAATGCAAAAATAAGTAAATGAAATATGCATCCTCCTTTTCAAACTATGTCTATTTTAACTTTATTCCAAAGTATGTCTAATGCAAATTATATTTGTAAGCAAAATTATAAACGAGTCTAATTAAGACTCTGATCGAATGCTTTGAAAAACTCATTCATTTTTACCCTTAAATTGCTATACGGCATTAGATGTGCATCAATTATTAAATTTATAAATATGACTGAATGAAACCCCTTGTTTACTGAATATTTTAAAAATATTATTAAAAGTTTATCTTACCTGCTTTACTAGGAATAATAGTAGCACTAACGTTGAGGCGGGGGCCACCCGATAATACCCAAGCCTCCGCATGGTACGACCGTAGCACTGTCGGCCGCCACTCGCTCTCTAATACAATTTCAGTGTCAGTTTGAAAAAGTGAGGTACCGACCTGTGTGCTTTCCACACACCCAATGATTGGCAAGAGAACCGAGGGTCTTACAGCTCCGCCTCTACAGCCTACAAAAGAGGAAACAAACACGGAGGCATTAGCACCACCAAGCGACACAATTTACAAACTATGAAATTTCATAACTTACAAAGAGTTACATCTTTGTGAATTTTAGTGCCAAGATTTATACACTTATCAAACAACTAGGGTCTAATATCACTCATTTTATATAACCGGAATCAGAAATATTCCCCCTGATTTATGAAATTTAAGATGCATGCAGTTTTGTTTTGTGGAGAAATTTTTGGTGAATGTGGTTAGGTTATGGTTTTGAAAGTAATGTTCTGCAATAAATCTTGAATAACATTTTGTAATTGATATTATAGTTATTTTATTATATTTTTTGCTTTAAAAGTAAGTTAATTGGTAATTTTTAAGGAAATCTGTAGAAGTGATGTGTAAGAGAAATAATTTCCAGGAGTTTGATTTGATTCATTAATATTTTATATACTAGCTAGGTTATTTAGATATTTGATCTGATTTGCCAAATGACATGATATGCTGATCGTAGGGTACTGAGTTGAATTGAATTGAAAGGCATTTGAATTTCATGAGATTAAAGGAATTTCATTTTTAGTAAAATTAAGCGCATGCTTATAATTGTATATTTTTACATTTTCAGAAAGGAATTCTTTGTTTGTGTCAATGAATACATACTCATGCAAGAAAGTATGTGGACAAATCGTTCATTAAAGTAAGCAATTATTTACAATTTTTATTTTATATTTATATTTTTACTACAACTGTTTAATACTTCAAGTCTTTTGAAGTTCAGAATTTCATTAAACTATAACACAGGCTATGGTAATTTACAAAAGTAAATGAGCATCTAAATAAATAGTATATGCTGCTGTTTTAGGATTGTTCTAAAACAATTAAGCAAAAAAATAATATGAAAATGTTTCATTTTAAGTTTTTATTATTTTTTTAAACTATTACTGGTAGCACTTTCCGGGTGTTGATAATTCATCTAGGCTACATATACCACAAATATTTTCACAAATTTTATTTAATTTTTTTTTTAATTTGTTTTCTTTTTAATACTTCACAATTTATTATTAATTAAAAACTTCCAAGAAACATTGTATCCGGATTTCATTTTTTTTTTATTGATAAGCCATACAATTAATCATACATATTTTACTAAAAATTCTTAAAAAATTTCCATAGGCAAACACGTTACTTATTTATTTAGTTTTCATACCGGTACTTTACAAATGATTCGAAAAAAAATTATCAATTCATAAACTTCCAAGAAAGTTTGGCCCGACCTTAAACTGACATTAATTTTATTTTTTTTTTTGTAAAAAAAACGAAAAAAAAGAGCCAGCACTTTTATCATTTGAAAAACTACCGCCATATAGATAGATCCTAAAGATACAACGGTTATTTACATTCACAAATATAGAATCCAAGTTCAGTAGAAAAATTGGAAATCTACCTTGATTTCATGAGAACAGCCGCCACCAGATGGCCTGTTTGACTAGTGCAAATTGCATATCCTTAAGGTATAATAATCCAATGAATGAAAAATCAGATGAAAAAACAAGTTGCACCAATTATAATCCAGGTAAGAACCGAAAACTGGAGGTAAAAATACACTGCACACTGCGTTGATAGGCTGTAATAGCTTGACTAGTTAGTTTTCCATGTGAAGTTTTTCTATATGCTTGAATGAAATTGTTACCACTGGCACGAACACACACAACCAACAGGGCCAACTGACTCTAGCAATACTGAAGAGGGCAAGTGGCGACCGACGAATATATATATGGCAGCTGCATCTTCAGCCAACCAATAAGAGAACAAACTACCTCAATGCCTTTTTTTTATAATGCTATATTTTTACTATAGAGTATAGTACTACTACTAGTAGTAGTAGTAGTAAGTGTACCCTCACACCACGTGCCCCTAAGGGCACTCTGCCCACCTCCCCTTCCTTTTATCAATTGAGCCATATGGACTCCATGTGTTTTTTTCTCTCTACCTTATAAGTTTTGATTTTTCTTCATTGGACATCTTGTAAGACGCCATGTGCACCCAGGGTACCATTAATGAACACCCCCAACTATTCAAACTTTTTCACTTCACTTCGGTGTTAAGTTTGACACGTTTGAAGGGCCAAAGGGTTGTTTGGGAACATGAGGAACCAATTTAAACCAGGTGCACCCCCACACACCCTATTTGGCAGCACGTGCTGTAAAAATAGTCAAATTTCGCACGGCACGTGCCGTTATGTACGCGCGCGCGCGCAGTAAGCATTCTGTTTTTCCTGGTAGGCCTATTTTCGATTCAAGATTTCAAATTTGTAACGAATTTCTGATTTTTTTTACTTTTTTAAATATTTGATTCAAGATTTCTGATAAATATTTGCATAATGTTCGATGATAAGAAATTCAGTTTTCTGGAAAATCCTGTTGCAGATATATCTGATGTTGATTTACTTTTTTTCCTGTAAAAACGACTGTTTTATGCAAGATATATAGGATACAAGGTATAACCTCATAGTTTCCTATAGGCACCAACGCGACGCTCTCTGTAGATATCCTCTGGTACTATAAGGGCCAATTGTACCAACAAGTGTTATAACTTTAACTCATGTTAATCTTAGGTTTTCTCTAAATTCCTGAATTTTTATTGGCCCAAATCAGTCACATGATAAAAATAACCCAGGGTTAAGACTTAACCTTAAGGTTAAGGTTAAGGTACCAATAATTGTTGGTACAACTAGCCCTAAATATAAATCCATAGTCATGCTGTCCTCATCCACTGAATTAAAACTGAGAAATTTGAGGGTCATGGTGTGGATATTCTTTAATTGCATATATATCTACAGAGGGCGTTGGATTATAGACATAGGAAATAATGCCATAATCTATCTGGCTTGACTGGCTTACAATGAACTAAGGATTATTTCCGATCTACCATTATTTATGACTGTTTATATAATTATATGGAACGATAGCATATACTTGTGATGCGTTGAAATTTAAATATAAAACAAAATGTAATAAATTATATTTTTATTAAAATGTATAAATATATATATTTTGAGTTTTCCTAGTATAGGCCTAGTTTATTGCTGTATTGAAGGGTATATATCTATGTTAAATATAGACAGATGCTGCATTTATTAAAATATAGGTCTGGATATTATTTCCGCCCTCGTATACTTTATTATATACACATTTATATATTGCAAATACATTTTTCCCCTATTTCCTATATGCATCACAAGTGTATGCATAATTAACGTTTGGTTTATGCAAAACATGGGCCAACCACATTTTCAATTGAAATTCAGTATGTGTATATGCATATACAATGTTGTTGGTGGCCATATAGAAACCAATTCAGTTTTATCAATTGAATGAGCAAAACCAGCGTTTTAAAAGCTTTTCATGCATTCTGACCCAAAATGTTCGGTCAACAAGATTTTCAAATAAAAAAATGTTATACACAATTATTACATTTTCGTTATATATAGTTACGTGTGAATGCATGCTTAAACTTATGGTTTTAACAGGCATTTTATTTTTCCCATTAATTAAACTGTTTAACATTTTTATTTCACTTGATGTTAAAATGAGGCCTCTTTTCTATAGTTAAATGTATTTTATTTTCGTATATTTTTTATTTATATTTTTGTTGGATTTGAGTCACTGCACTAATTGGGTTTTGGGTGCTTGATTTTTTGGTATTTGCACGCATACAGATAGATTATTTCCCAAGTGATTTAAAGTTTTTGCGGTCGATCCACCCCCTAAATTATGGAGAATTATTAAATAATTGCAGCTCTTGCAGGCTTATGCTTTTACTTTGCAGCCCCATATATCTGGATCGATTTGTTTTGGGAACTCCTTAATGCAATGTAAATCGTTTTCTAGTGTGTGCTACACGCTGCACTATTGACTAAAATAAATTTTGTTTATTTGCTAAACAAATAAATGGTGCAATTGGTGAAAGTGGAATGCATGTTTGCCGTTTTTAATTATTTTTTATATACCATGTTATATTGCATGTGGTTGGTTGCAGGCATGGAATAGTTGGCACTACCATTTTGATTTGTAATTTTTTTTTAAAATCATTTGCTACTTGCATATATGGTCACTTCTATCCGAAAATTTCACAATAATTCTTAAAAGTTATATCCAGGTTAAGAAATTATTGAAAGTTGTAAAAATACTTACATGCATCCCTGAAAAATGTATAACACTCATGCATGTTTTCATGCATGCAGATCATCAACTTTGTCTTAAGATATAACATGGACTAAATTTAAGAGTTCGGTGTATAGGCCTATAGGCTACTATATGGAACTGGTACCATGCAATAACACTTTATATTTGGTAATTTTTGTAGTAATTGAGGTCTGTACACTGCATGCATGCATGGTATTCAACAACAATGAAATATATATATGCTATACAAAAGTTGCAAAATATAAACCTCAATTATAAGCTGTTACCTATATGAATCTTAATTCTTGGTAATTGCTGATGATTTCCCTCAAAGTGTGCAGTACAGGGTGTGTATGCCTATACAGTTCTGTGCTGCCCTGTGCACTTTGAGACAAACCATGTGATAAACAAAATGACAATAAAAATATTTTTGAATTTTTAAGACATTTTCACCTCCATACTTTTCTTCATTAACTCTTTGAAGATGAATGTATTTGCAATGTATAGTTCCACTCTGTAGTATGCAATTTAAATTTGTAGTATTTAAAATTTTTTAAATTGCATACTATACAGAGTGGAATATTGACTCCATTTTTAACCAATATTTAACCCTATACTAAAACAAACATTCCATTTTAACAGACTCTTTGAAAATATGAACATTTTCACTCAAAGTAACTCATTGTATTGCTGTCAACTAGAAACCCTGCAACAAAAGTTCTGTAGTTTTCTGATGTAAAAAAACTGCACGAAATCTTCATGATGTGTTATGAAACAAAAACTACAGATATGCCTAAACAGTGGGGGGAAAGCAGTTATTCCATTATATAATCGGATTTTTGCAGTTTTAATAGGAGAAAAACATCAGAATTTCTGTAGTTTGCAGTGGAGCTATTCTGCTAAAATAACAGCAACAACAAAAACAAAGCTTGTTCATGCAATCTGGTGACCATTAACGTAATATCCGATTTTTGGTCATGCAGGCTACGCACATGATGGCGCTGTTAAGGGGCGAGGGACAATTGCAGATGTAACACTGGCACCACCATCAACTTCTGTCCTGCCAGCTTTTTTCCTCTTGTGTTTTCTGATCCCATGGACATCTGCTCTTCAGCAGCAGCAGCAGTTGTTGCCTGTCTCTCCTTGCTGCTACAGCACCTGCCATACAACACTCTCTCTTCTCTCCCTATAGATACAGTTGAGCATTGCGTGTCTTAGCAGCCATCTGACAACACATGGCTTAATGCTCAATTTTTTCTTTTGAAATTTCCTTACTAAAACCATTATCACTTTTTTTCTCTATAGCTTGTCCCTCTTATATATATTATACATTCAAGCTTTTTCTTATTAATTTTATTCCCTTTTTGCATTTTCTTCTCTTTGTGTTATTACCAGGGGTTTTCACTTCGATTAAACTTTTGTAAATGCTTTGATCTCCCCTAAGCACGTGCTTTCTTCAATTTTGAAGACGAAATTTTACAGAAATAACTGCATTGGTTAATAGCCAGGTACTGGCATTTCTGATTTTGGATATGGGAAATTATTTAGAACCAATAGCTGGCTTAGTTTTAATAATCCAATATTGGAAACTTTTTCTTGATTATGTTTCTTTGATTACAGATGTACTGTATTAACAGTTGAAACTTTTGTGCTCAAATAACGAGAAATTGATTCTGGTAATAGCAAGGGAGGGTACCTTATGAGACGTCCCAGTAGTTATATAATGCACGAGTACATTTACTTGAATGAACTTTTCTTTAAAAAAGTTGGTAGGGCTTGAAAAGTTTTAATTAATACCTTATAGGGACATATTAAGTAAATATCCTCTGCAGGAACCCTTTCCAGGGTGCCTTGCGTGAAAACTATAAACTAAATTCGTTGATGGGGGAGCCCATAAGGGAGCCCCCCTTGTTCATCTGTTTCTTTTTTATTCCATTCATATTGTAAGCCACAATCGCTTATTTCGTCGACCCTATATAGAAGTTCTCCTATTCCTTCTAAGGTGTGGGTCTTTGCTCCATTCATGCTTTTCATTCATTCTAATAAGTTTCAACCCAGTCCCTCTCTCCAACCCCCTAAACCCCCACTATACCAGTACTGATTCTGGTGCTACTGGTTATGTATGAGCCTCGATCATCATAGGTGATATTCTTTTACCTTTCTGATCCCTCTTTAAGCAATTTTTTTACCTTTGGCTACGTTTCTATACTTTGTTCCTTTTCTACTTTGGCTTCCCCATTCCCCCCCCCCCTTACCTTTGTACTTCCCAAATATATCCCGGACCCCTCTCACTCTACCCACCACACTTTTAATATATAATAATTTCCATTCGATTCCGCACGTTCACCCTCTGCTTCTTCCGGACTCCCCAACTCCCAATAGCTGTTTCACCTTCTTATTTTTTTATTTTGCTGAACCATTGTTGAATCCCTTACAAGAACCCATGGGCACCTTAAGACTCCCCCCTCCCCTTATGGCAGCACGCGTTTCTACCTCGAGGCCAAGATAAGGGCACGTGCCGCCTGTCACTGGATGATCGGAGCTTGTACCCTGACATCTGCTGCTCCTTGTGGTACCCCCACCCCACATCCCCCTTAAACCCGCTCTCTCTCTTCTTCCCCCTAACCCTGGTTCGAACAAAAGATTTTTGTAAAGGCTTTACTATTTAGATAAGATTGAAATGAAACTTGGTCCTGCATGTGTATGCGATGTAACCCACTCTGACCCTATTTGGGCTACTTTTTTGAACAGAATTTATAATGGATTAAGTTAGCCTGTAATATAATTTGAATTTCTTAAACATTCTATTTATGCTGTGGAAGCTAGCTAGTGAAGTACGTGGTGCCCACAAGCCCCAAAAGCTGGTATTACTTGCACCGCAGAATGAGACCACTCAGACTGGTCTTCAGGCTGTGCAGTTATTTAGTGCTCAAGGAGTTGTGTTTTTTAGTCCATAGGAAAAAGTTGTTTTGGTTCAGTATACAGTTATGCATGAGTATAGTGCATGATACAGATGTAAATATATAGCTCCAGGAATATAGCACTACATCAGATATGATTCAATGTGCAACTGTAACCAAAATTCTGAGAAACTGAAAAAAACAATTACGAATCCATAATTTTTATAATTCGAGTATTTCAGGTGTCAACGAAAAAAATAACCTGTAGACTCGCTTTTAGACTAGCTTATACTGAGAAGTGGGCCTCAAACACGCTGTTACTGTAGGTAATTTTTCTCAGGTGGGGGAAGGGGGGGGGATCACTAAATAGTATTGCCACATTTTTGTAAGATCTCAATGGAGGGGGGGGGGGGGGACCCGGACCCCCTAGGCTAAACGCGCCTAT
>JAQIXP010000367.1:0-27762 GCA_034700285.1 Proteroiulus fuscus
CCCCCCCCCCCCCCCCCCCCCCCCCCCCCCCCCCCCCCCCCCAAACGATTAAAACTTCTTACCCTAGTTTGTATGTGAACGTAATTTATTGACAGCCCCTCGTTATATATCAGTGGACTTATAGTATTTACTGTATTTACGAGGGAAAAACTAATGAGTGCTACACATTTGTTTTATTCAGATCAGTGATTATTTTAACTCAACTTGCCGCACCACACTTGATAAATACTAAAGGATCAATTGTTAATATTTCTAGTATTGGTGCACACTCATTGGTACGATGCCTTACTCTAGTAGAGTGCAGCCATTTCTTTTATCTTATTTTTGTCTGACTGAAGTCTCGTGCTATTTACATTTTGTAGCCAAAAGGACGAATGTTTTATTGCATGTCCAAAAAAACTCTGAGCCAATTTACTAAATTTGCTGCTCAAGGTACATGTATACACTGTATTATCATTTTTAACTGCTATGGCTACTACAGTCTGACTCTCAATTTAATTGTTACCTTTATAAATGAGCAGTTAATTTAAAGTTAGTCTCACCTTAAAACAAGTTATTATTATTTTTTTTTTTAAATGTAGATGAAAAAGTTGACAAAAGGCGTGGGAATTGAAATGTTTAATTGGATATTCCATTCAATAAATATACGAATGTCACAACTGTGGTTAATCATCTGATTGTCCATCAGCATGCAAAATATTTGAATGAATATTATGAATATCTACAAAGAGCGTAAATTTGTGAAAACAAAATAGTTTTATAGGATCATGGATGTATCCATTATTTATAAATAGGTGGTGCCATCCACTGATTAAATTAAGCATTAATTTTGGTGGTTTTGGTACATACGAGCGTATAAATTTTGTTTTTATAAATATTCCCCTGAAATCAGTAATTGTATAAATTATGTAACATTTGT
The DNA here is from genome assembly GCA_034700285.1 of Proteroiulus fuscus. NCBI lineage: Eukaryota > Metazoa > Arthropoda > Diplopoda > Julida > Blaniulidae > Proteroiulus > Proteroiulus fuscus. The sequence goes on from JAQIXP010000367.1 coordinate 920, forward strand.
TACAGTATTGTCCAATGCAATATGCATTATTAATAGTGAAAAAAGTGTAACCAAACTTGAACACGGTTTAGTTTATAGAAGTAATTATTTACTAGCCAATGCAAATAATATGGAAAGATGTCGCCTTTATTATAATTTATTGTAGGTCACCGGAGGATATTAATTACTATCAGTGGTGTAACTATAAATTCTGGGCCCAGGGGCAAACTATCCACTGGCCCCAAACTTGAACTTCGATTGCGAAAATTCCTTCATAATAAAACCAGTGGCGGACCCTTTGGGGGTAGGGGGAGGGGAAAGAACCCAACCAAAGAAAATTTTAAGATTAAACATAATTTTAAAAAAAATTGACACAAAATGGCGCCGCAGGCGACTTCTTTTGCTCAAAAGCACTCAAAAATGGACTTAAAAATCACGAAAGTGCCTTGTTTCACCATTTTCCTATTATGAGTTTCAAAATATCGGTGGGCCCCCTCCTCCATCTGCGTGCGGCTGCGGCCTTGCATCCACTCTTAAGCAATGGTTCTTTAATCTTAATTAAATAGTTTCGGATAGAGGGGTGCTGTGATTGGGTGATGGACACAAATTTTCTGTCCTTTTTGGTGGGGTGGGCCATCAAAAGGCCGTGCAAGCTATGACATTCAAAGTTACAAATACAAAAAAACTTCCTATTTCTGTGATTTTCTTCTTTTTCTACTCAACTCCGGGCCTGCTGGGGCTCCATTGGGCCCAGGGCCCCGGGGCAATGCCCTGGCTGCCCTCCCTTAGTTACGCCACTGATTACTATGATCATGTTAACTATTGTTCCTCCTTATTTTAAATGAGCTTGTTTCAAGGTGAAGCTTGAACAGATGGGGCTGAGATTTATGCAAGTACGCAGAGTTTTTGTGACAATTGTGTGACAAGGGGGGGAGGAAGGGTTCTAAAAATTTCAATTTTTTTGCGTTACATACTAAAAGTATAGCCCCTTACATATATGCGCAATTTTTCCTCACTTTAATCTCAAAATTATTTGTATAAATCAAGGCATTAGACTAGCTAATTTTACGAATGAGATATCTACTAGTGGTAGAAATTTAACATCATTTAAAAAGTTATTAACTTTCTAATTTTATTTGAACATAGAGCTTGGACCGTATCACGTTCGTGTAAATTCTGTGAGGTATTATGAAATGGCATTTTGCATATCTTTTTTGTGAAAGCAATTAGTTTCAAAAGTAAAATAACTATCTTATTTTTTATTGTTCAGTCCTGGTGTGATTAAAACTAATTTTCCTGGGTACTTTGGTTATAATACTCCGGCTAAGTTGTCAAAGGTAAAAATTTAAACTATGCGTGGATTTAGAAATGATGCATTAGATAGATCATGTCGTTATTTTATATTAACTGCCCTTAATTGTTTTGCGCAGTTTTATGATGATAGAAAGGATATACAAGTGCTGGGTCGTACTGGAGAATCCTTCGAAATTGCCGGCACAATAGCGTATTTGGCTTCGGATGAGGCATCTTTCATTACTGGTTCAGACATTTTGGTTGATGGAGGACTTTTGATAACACATAATACCTGATTTAGCCAAATGAGAGCATTTAAGTCTCAAACAAATTGGATATAGGCTTTCGTGTATCCAGGAAAAGTAAACTAGGAATTAATCATGAAAAATTATCAAGAATTACAAGCTTATATAAACTAGAAGTTTCTGGATGTTTTGAAAACTATAAAACTTCAGTGTCTAGAACGAAAGTTGTATAAAAATGCCCAATGCTACATCGACCGTTCAAAATTTTCGTTTCCTGCCCATCGCTTTTGAAAATTTGATCAGTCCAATAACTTAATCTAGGATTATGGATTATTTGGGGGGAAAAATTCTCTCATGTGTTTTTACTTTAGATCTCTTTTTGGGACTTTCGTTGATGATTTAGCCCCGAAAACAATCTAGTAATTTACGATAAATGCATTAGCAGGAAATATTTTTCCTACATTTGCAAGTATAATCAGTGCATCTTTTGTCGTATACCCTATTTAATTAACATTTGCAATAGCTTATATGATTATTTACAAACGTATTGATTGCTATCTCCTATACTAAGAAATAAATTGACAAGATTGTTGACAATACCGGTATTGAAGCCTTTTCTGTGAAAAATAAAGCATTACTTTGAATGCCTAAAGGAAGCTTTCCCACCACGAATTTAAAAAAAAAAAAAAAAAGGGTTCAATGCACGTGCCAATTACATTTGGTTTGCTGGAATATGCACGTGCATTGAGCTCTATTTTGGAAAAAAATTTCGACATGGGAGTGCATTTTAAAATAGAAACTATTACCAGACAGGTGTGAAGTACCGTTTCCTCGTTATTATATACAATGATTTTTTTGTAAATTATTTAATAGAGTAATATTGTAGTATGCATGCATATGGCGAGTATTTAATAAGACACTATGTTGCTTTATTTGCATGAGCATTTTAAGAAACTAATTTTAAGAAACTATTTGGATTTATTTTTTTTTTTTTAATAATGTAGTACTTTAAAGTTGATAATAGATTAAATACTTTTTATTATATAGATCGGTGATTGTTTTAACTCAACTCGCTTCTCCCCACTTGATCAAAACAAAAGGCTCGGTGATTAACATTTCTAGTGTTGTAGCAGATAAAGTGGTAAGAAGTTTTACGTGCAGGTTGCATTTAAAGTTTACGAAAACGAATTTTATATTTTATTATTTTGTTTTCTGTAGATCCAAACTAGGATGTTTTATAGCATGTCCAAAATAGCTTTGAATCAGTTTACTAAATTTGCTGCGCAAGGTGCGTATGTCATTTTATAGAACTTTTCTGTAATCTGCCAATTATTAAATCATTTAGAATTTCAATTTTTTATCTTAAATGTCTAGAACTTGGGCCACATCAGGTTCGAGTTAATACTGTAAGGTACGGTATTAGAAAATATTTAATTAGAATTAACTCATTTTATAGGAAAGTGATTATTTAATTTGGATTATTTTATTCAAAATGAATCTTTTTATTTAATAGTCCTGGTCTAATTGTAACCAACTTTCCATCAAACTATGGTTTGAATCCGACTAGCATATCAAAGGTAAAATGATTATGTGTTCATTTATGGTTTATGTAAATTAAGAAACATTTACTAGAAATTTTTTTTTAATATTATTGATTTCTATAAAAAATCGTGTGTTTCGTTCAGTTTTATGAAGATAACAAGCACGTTCAAGTGCTTGGCCGTCCTGGTGAAGCCATTGAAATTGCTAATACTATAGCGTATTTGGCTTCAGACGAGGCCTCATTCATCACTGGTGCAAACATTGTAGTGGACGGTGGAAATTTGGTGACACCATCTCAGGGAGTGAAAATGAATACATAATTTTTTTGCATTCTTAAATGAAGCTGGGGAGCTGTGAGGATGCTGGGTCCTATTTTACTACACCCATTGTGGTTGTTTTACATGAATGTAGTGCATGCTATAGATTACATTGAAAACTTTCCTAATAGACATTTGCAACTAGGCCTACAGATTTCAATTCAATAAATGTGAAAACAAATAATGTTGTTCAATAAAATTTGGGAAAACCAATTTAAACTTATTACAACTGTTATAATAATTAGCTGTAGATTATTGATGCGAATTTTAGCTGTATTTGCAATATTTCGTTAGTTTGCAGGCGCAATCTATTTTACTGACATTGTGAATTTAATACCCCGTGAGAAAGTACTGCAGTATCATTGCGATTAACTGCAATCCAAATTGCAAATATTTTCTGCTGTATAAACTGCAATAAATTGTTGCCGGACTGTTTACAATTTTACAAGCTAAAATTATGAAATGCAACTGCAATAAAATTGTCATCCAAGAAAACTAGAAACAAAGATGAACACATATTTTTTTAGAATGCAGTACTGCGCTTTCATCGCAGTTTTACTGCAGGCAAGAATTATTTTCTGTAGTGCATGCAGTTAACTGTAGTCAACGTTCACTAGTGCAGTTACAGAAGGTAGATTCCAACAATCCATACTTTACGCACAGTTTTTTGTGTTAAAGAATTGTATTCCCTCGACTAAAACTTAATGAAGTCTTAAGAGAATTACACTAAACAAACAAAGAGCAAGTTTTTTCATCACCCAGTTATAAAAAAAAAATACATTTGCTCAATCACCATTGATAGATATCTTGGCAAACCCTAAAGAGGAACTCATTTGGTTCATCTGTAAAATATTAAAACTAATCTCAAAAATTATTGCTCACAAATAAAATTACACATAATCTTTAGACTAATCATTAAAAAATCGAAAAAAAAACATCAGCTAAAAGAATGAAAGTAGTATCACAAATTGCTGAGTGACTTACGGGTTGTACTGGGCCATGCTAAAACTTTTACCCTGAATTACATTCAGATTGTTTGCCCTTTGGATGTAAACTTTGATATTTTTACTAGCATCAGTCTTCTGCTGTTTTACTGTTTTGCATTGGAACTAGTATCGTGTCTACATTCCTGGCCAAGGCCATGAGCTGGCACTGGGACACTGCCCTCTTGAAAATAAAATGACCATGACTTTGTTGTTCAGATAAATAACTGACCTTCAGGCTTCAGCTTAAGTAGCCTGGATGTGGTGTACTAGTGGGCTAGACTGAACTTTTAAAGCTCAGTCTCGTGTTATTGTCTTTGGCTGTGAGAGGCAAACGTTTAGAAATGAGTTCCATTGCATTAAAGCTGAAGGGAAAAGTAGCTCTGATAACAGGTAATTACAGATTTTTATAGATTTCTGGTGTTTTCTTGCGCATATTTGTCAAAATAATTTTTAATTTTAGGAGCTGGAAGTGGAATCGGAGCTGCCACTGCCAAACTGTTTACGGAATTGGGAGCATCCATTACGATTACAGGCACAACCCAATCTAAACTGGAAAGCACTGTAGCCACATGTAAACAAGCATATGTCGGCCAACCTAAGGTTAATTTTCTTTGATTTGTGCTCTTTATGCATGGTAATTTAAATATTTTTTAAATTTAATAGCCTTTTAAAATTCACTTAGCCTATCGTGATTGTGGGCAACATTACGGATGCCAATTTGCGTCAAAAACTTGTGGATGACACCATAAAAACCTTTGGAAAATTGGACATTTTGGTGGGTTTTGCCAAATTTAATTACTGGATGCTGCTGCATTATTTATATCGCATTATGGATTATACCATATTTTGCATTTTTAGGTAAATAATGCTGGCATTGGACGAATGACTATGCTTTTGGAAACGCCAATTGAAGTTTATGACGAACTTTTTGATGTAAATGTCAGGTAAGCTTATATATATATATACGAGTATATATACTAGAATAATAGTATAGTATGTATGTATATTAGTATTTTATAAGACAAGATATTAGATTACGTGCATTTTATTATATATAGATCGGTGATTGTTTTAACTCAACTCGCTTCTCCCCACTTGATCAAAACAAAAGGCTCGGTGATTAACATTTCTAGTGTGGCTGCAGAAACAGTGGTAAGAAGCTTTTCTGCCGGTTGCATCTGAAGTTTACGAAAACGAAATTATTTTTTCTAATTTTGTTTTCTGTAGGTCAAAACTAGAATGTTTTATAGCATGTCCAAAATAGCTTTGAATCAGTTTACCAAATTTGCTGCGCAAGGTATATCCTTTATTGAACTTTTCTGTATTCTTCCGATTTTTAAATGCTTTTAAAATTGCAATTTTTTTTGTCTAAATATTTAGAACTTGGACCACATCAGGTTCGAGTTAATACTGTGAGGTAAGGTATTAGAAAATATTTGTTTAGACTCAATTTATTTTATAGGAATGCAATTATTAATTAGGTTATTTTATTCAAAATGATTCTTATTGCATAATAGTCCTGGTCTAATTGTAACCAACTTTACATCAAACTATGGTTTGAATCCGACTAGCATATCAAAGGTAAAATGATTATACGCTCTCATGTGGGTTAAGTAAATTAATGGAACATTTACTAGGAAGGTTTTAATATATAAATTCCTGATTTCTTTTAAATCCATGTGTGTCATTTAGTATTACGAAGATAATAAGCACTCTCAAGTGCTTGGCCGTCCTGGTGAAGCCGTTGAAATCGCTAATACTATAGCATTTTTGGCATCAGATGAGGCCTCTTTTATCACCGGTTCAAACATTGTTGTAGATGGAGGATTTTTGGTGACACCATCTCACGATCTAAAAATGAACACATAATTTTATTTGCATCTCCAAATGAAACTGAGCACTTTCGAACAAAAGTTCGATGTCCCAAAAATTACATTACATTAAATAAAGAAAATATTTTTTTGCAGCATTTTATCATGCAAAACATGTTTGGTCATTGTTTTCCTCTGTTAAGAATATTTACAAAAGTATGAAAATATTTGCAATTAGTAATGTATGGTACAAATAAAAATAAATAATGAGAAATATAAAAAAAAATGTTGGATCATGGTTGGCGAATAAGTTTTAGAAAATAGTTAATTTAATAGATTGAAAGTGGCATTTATACCAGGAAAATAGCTTAAAACAGACTTTTCTGGTTTGTATAACAGTAAACATTTTAGGAGAATATCTTTAATGTATTAAAGATTAAAACCAGTTGGGTAACAGTGTTAGTAAACTTCAAATATCATTATCGTTTGCCCTAATAAATTAATCTGATTTCTTCCTTATTATGCCTACTGCGCTGCATGATACATATGACCATGACCTAATCCACTAGCATTGCTGGGTTAATTTGATTAAATATAAATATAAACTGTGTAGTATAGGCTGACCTTGACTGGTTTTGTCGAGTAATGATGATCTAGCTAAAGAGTGTTACTTCGTTCATAGCATTTGACAGTGTCAGTGTAGATATTATTTCTAATATTGAATTAGGAAAATATGCCTTTAACACTTCAGGGAAAAGTAGCTCTAATTACGGGTAATATTTCAATTTTTTAATTTCTATTCTGAGTTTATACCATATTAATAACATAAGATATTTACTTAAAATGGCAAATATTTTGAAATATTAGGGGCTGGAAGTGGAATTGGAGCAGCCACTGCAAAGCTCTTCACTGAATTAGGAGCATCAATTTCGATTGTTGGTACAACACAATCCAAGCTCGAAAACACCGTTTCAACTTGTCAGCAAGCTTATGATGGTCAACCCAAGGTGAATAGTGAATATAGCCTTGCAAAAAATAAATCTAGAATATTTGAAGTGAAATTTGTAGATATTAAATAACGATTTTTGATCAATTCAGATTTGATTGTCGAGGTTGTTGAGAATTTGAATTCTGTAAATCACAATTTTTGGGCCAAATAAATTGGATTTCAAGTCTTAAGAGTTTAGGGCACTCAGAAATCTTATAACTAAACATAAAATATGTATTATGTACTGAAATCACGATTCGATGAAATTTTAATTTAAAGAATCACTTTTTGGGCCAAAATGACTTGATTTGAAATTAATCTAAAATTTTATTTTCGAATAACCAGATTATTTCTTTAAGGGGAATTTTTGTATTAGAAATTCTGTCAATTTTTAATTATTTTTCTACTTTTTTTTAAATTTATGTTGATGCAGCCTCTCGTGATTGTAGGCAATGTTACGGATGCCAGTGTGCGTCAGAAAAGCATCGATGATACAGTGAAAACATTTGGCAAGTTGGATATTTTGGTAAATTTAGCCCATTTAACTGTTCTTCGAATTATTTCTGCAATTTTGGATAAGAATTTTTTTAAATCTGAATATGGATACCCTGGTAGGTTAATAATGCAGGAATTGGCACTCAATCTTCTCTGCTGGATTCACCCATCGAAATTTACGATGAAATTTTTAACGTGAATGTGAGGTAAGTCACTGATTCCTGTATTTATTTATTATTCGAGCTATTCCCTACCCTCATTCCGTCATTTTAATATAGGGTATTTAGGTTATTTAAACTAGCAAAAATGCATTGGATAACATGGGTTTTTATTTGTGATTGTTACAACTTGTGTAGATCAATAATTGTGTTAACTCAACTTGCTGCACCACACTTAATCAAAACTAAAGGCTCAGTGATCAATATTTCCAGTATCGGAGCACGATTAGTGGTAATACTAATGCGTTACTGCATGCATTCCCAGGGTCCGTTTATTATTTAGCTTTTCCTGAATTTCTGTTTAATTTCATTCGTATTTTTAGTCAAAGGGAAGAATGTATTACAGCATGTCAAAATTAACTTTGAACCAGTTTACCAAGTTTTGTGCACAAGGTAAACAACTATATTTACTATATATTTTGTACATGATGCACTTTCTCACATGCAGTGATGGGTCCTCAACTGGATCTGGTAAACCCAATATTAGTTAATTTAAAACATTGAGAATTGCCATGAGAATCATGCAATACGCCCTTACAAAAATATTGTAGATTATTTGATAAGAAATTAGCTGATCTACAAATGCAGTTTTTATGGAATTATGATTTTCGAAATCATAATTTTGCTAAAATCGTGAGTTTAGAATCGTAGCTTTTTGACTGGAAATCAATATCTTATACAGTCGTTATTTTATAAATTATTCGTGAATTTTGTGTATTTTTTGATGCCCTATTCCAATTGTTTTAATGATTGGCTGTGCATTTTCGACTCCAATTAATTAATAACTGCATTCGCTTGTAAAGAGCATCATGTCTATGCATCACTTATAATAAGCTTGTCTATAAATACAACGTTTATGAGTTCAGAACTTTGGGAAATTTGACATATTTTATTTAAATTATAGAGCTTGGACCATATCAAGTCCGAGTAAATTCTGTAAGGTACACCATGCATTTTCAATGCCTTGAAAATGATTTTATCTGGATTTCAAATGGAATGGAAAAAATAATTTCTAATTTTGTTAATGTAGTCCTGGCTTTACTAAAACGCAGTTTCCTCAGCAGTTTGGTTTTAGTAATCCTGCTGATATGGAAAAGGTAAAAAACGAAAATGTCTTGAACTAAATGACATAGTTTACCTTACTTTTATTAAATGTTTGTCCTTTATAAGCAGTATTATGACGATAAAAAAGACCTTCAAGTGTTGGGACGAGTTGGAGAATCCTCCGAGGTTGCCAGTATGATAGCATATTTGGCTTCGGAAGATGCATCTTTCATAACTGGCACTGACATTGTGATCGATGGAGGGATGTTGGTGACACCAGTCTCCACCCACACGTCAAAAACTAAAGATTAAACTTGTCCAATACTCATTGCAATGCATTCAAAATAATAGTAATTTTGTAGCTATCATAAAGCATATTTGAAATAAAAGTGACAAGCGAGGTTTAAAAAAAGATTAAAATATTCTAAACTATTTAATGTTTTGTATCTATGGAAATAAATTGTGTTAAAGTACTAATAGGGATTGTGCAGAACAACACAATTTAATATAAATTACAAAAGTTTAGTTTACAATGAAAGTTAGAAAAAGTTGAATTTGCAAATAATTTGTTAATTTTTTTTTCAATTTGTATCATATTTTGTTGTTCTGCACTAAGTCCCTGATGTATTTGGCTTGTTTTTAATGGGATTTTAAAAATATATATATATATATCACTAATTCTGAAAAACAAGACAAGCTCTGTCTATTTCGTCTTTTTTGACTTGGTCAAAATATTTTTTTCACTAATGCAATTAATAAAATGTTTACTTTACAGGGCTACAAAAATTAACAAAAATAAAAAGAAATTTTATGAAGAATCCGAATAATTTTTCACCTTTTGCAGGTAATGAACTTTTTTTATATAAATTAAACAGCATTTTTATATATTTGTTTTTATTAGTAGGTTTTAATTGATAAAATGTTGTTTTGATAACAAGTACTTTATTTTTTGTTTTTCTGCTTATAAATTATCCTTATGATTCCTGGATTATTTAGTTTCGCCCGTTGAATTTGCGGTCATGCTCGTGCCTTTAAGTGAACTTCAGTATGGATCACAATAAAGGTAGCATGCATGTATTACAACTTTATTGAGTTTCGTTGTCCTTAACTATCATTGAATAGTGGTTGTGTTGGTTACCGTTGGTTATATTGACAGATCATTCTTACTGCTGGTAAATTATTGTATGTCAAAGTCACGGAATAGAAAAGTGTATTGGAATTCAAATGCTCATTAAATGATCAGCCTAAATTTAACTGTGATTCGAAAACAAATTAATAAGTGCAGTCAGTTTTTTAATAACTTAACAATGGGTGCGAAACATCCAAAATTACTTTCGAAAAGCCTTTCAGCTGAATCAGCCGAGAGCATCAGAATCAATGACATGTAAGAATAGTTTTGCATCTTTTTATAATTCATAAATTGGTGTATTACACGAATAAATCTGGTTCTCTCTGTATACAGGCGTAGTGATCTAAGTCTGAGAATTTTTGAAATAAGTTTGACAAAATTGTTTTGAGTATTATGTTGTGAACATTTTTGCCAAGTTTTGCAGTTTGTAAATTATAATTGAACCTTCTACGAATTTTGAAATATTTTGTAAAACTTTTAATATATATATATATAGGCCAAATTTTATTTATTTATTTATTTTTTGGAATCTTGTTAACGGTTTAGTTAATTATTTTAAAGAAATTTATTGAGATATTCAAAAAAAATTATAGCGCATAACGGCATATCAGAGATCTTTTGAATGTACCAGATGAAAAGCATATTTTTTGTTTGAAATTGATCACTTTTTTTTAGCCTTAACTATAACCCGATGGCTTAATTCACAAGTAGCGAATATCTACTGGGATAACATTCTTCATTCGCTACTTGTGAATTAAGCCGGCGTAGTGTTACCTTTGGTTATGTAAATTGCTTGCCTTTTCGGTTCAAATTTAAATTTTCATTGTTTCAACTTTTTGGTTTAACTTAGGCACAATGTACGTGCATATTCCAACAAATCAAATGTATTTTGCCACATTTTAATGTGTTCAATTTTGGATGAAATATTTGCCTTTTTTCTGCTTTGGAACCAATCAATGAGCACAAGATTTTGCACGTGCAAAATTGAACGAATTCTGTGGCATATGCACGTGCTCGTCATGTGCACGTGCATCTGCTTAATTTTTTCGGTCACGTGCATTTGTATATATTCCATAGCAGTGCAGAATTCAGAGAGAATGAAATCTCAAAAAGATGAATTTTTCTTTCCATTTCAAATATTAATTTCAATCGTGCAATGAGGAAATTCGGGGATAAATGATTATGCTATGTTTAATTAATGAGAGTTTCTCGCGTGTTGATGTACTATAAACATATTAAGGTATGCTAAAAATCACAAAATCTGGGAATACTTAATTAGTTTCAATGAGTGTATCTTGTTGTACTGCACCAATTTTTTTTACTGTTGCTTCAAACGTTTTCAAAGGGCAACCCTTTCTCCTTTATCACTCTCAATTTAATATGACAATGCATAGTTTTAAGTAAGTTTCTTGTAGGGACATTTATTTTTTTGGCAGTATTTGCTAACGCCTGTATTTTGCTTACTTTCAGGACAAAAACATTAAAGAAACGAAATAAAAAGGCTTTAAAGGAAAAAATGAGGATATTTTGTTTCCTAAATTCAACTAGCAGTAAGTATTACATCCTAAACTTTTCGCTTCTATTTAATTTGAATTTGGTACGCAATTTTTGTTTCATTATTTTAATAGGTTTCGTTTTGGTTGTTATCGTACTGATACTTAAACTCACCATGACGACTGTGTATGTAGTTAGAGTGCTGCACGATGAACTGGAAAACTGGTGAGTGTTTTTTTATCGCACAATTTTTTAAAAAATATTAGCATAATTCAAAACTATTACTATTCCCGGGTGCATTTAAAATGAATTTTTCCACAATACAATTATTATGATTGAAAGCTAGGGCTTATTAGGTAATTTTCTCAATGCATACACATACAATAATATATATTTTTTTTCATTTGCAAGATCAATTAAAAATTGATAAACATAATTATAGTAAAAGTTCACTGAAACTTATTTTTGAAGAAAATTGCACAGAATTGTGAGCTTATCAGGCAATGCAATTAAACAAAAATTAAACTTCCAGATAAGAAGGCAGTCTCTAGTCAGACAATTGTTCATTTCCCCCCTAGCGACCATATTCCATTGTCATATTCCTTAGGTGAATATTTCATTGATGCTTATGAAGTTTGCATCTAGTGCATATTTTCTGCAATAAATTCTCTAGGTTATTTTTTTTTTGTATGTTTTATTGACAAAAAACTGCAGAGCTACTTACTCATTATTGCCATTGTTTACTTCGGGAAATAACTTAAACAATAATGTTGTAAATTTTGATTTTCATTTGGTTTATGTTGAGAGAAAATAGTTTCAATAGCATAACTATTGTATATACCAACAACATGCTTGACTAAAAAAAAGCATTTCATATTTGCGTGTTAAACCGAGCAAAATCAATGAATGGTCTTATACTATCCAGTATGTTTGTGAAATTACATAATTCTAGGTTACAAACCGAATTATTGTGAAGTAGTTATTTAGTTAGTTATTGAGTTAGTTAACACATAGCTTTAAAGCAACAGTTGCTATAGGGTTTTGTGTTTGGCCTAAGAAATATGAGAATTGATTATGAAATTGCCTCTTTGAAATATATATACCACTGTTTAAATTATTGAATTGTTTACTTTGGCACATGATAATCTTTTTGAAAGTTTTGCTTAAGTTTAGGGAATTAAAGGGAAATTCTCCCCTTGTGAGAAATTAAATTTACATATTATTTAATGAATATATTTTTTTTGGAAAAAGCTTGATTTTGTGTAAAATACTTTTTACTGAATGTAATCATTTTTTTTTATTTTTTTTTATGCACAAAAATAAGTGGCGCTAGCTACCTATCAAGTTTGTCAAACATCTTAGGATTTTAACACACAACTATTGCATGGAGAAAAGTGAAACTATATAAGAACAATTTTAACTGGTTTAATTTACAAAAGTAACTACTAGATGGCGACAGTCATTTTCGCAATAATCTGGCAACATGAAGCCATCCATGTGTTTCTGAAAAATCGTGATGTCTGAGTACTGCAAGTCTACCGAAAATATTAATTTCTATGCCCTTCAACTTAATTAATTTGTCTTTATTTTAAAAAAAGTACCCACCTTTAAGGTGAGATTTATTTTCCCCATTTAATTTATTTGCATATTCTAGAGATATAATTGTGCACCCCTGGGAAGTTTGGGAAAATATCAATACAAAGTATGGTGTATTTGGTTTTCCACCTTCTTAAGGTATTGCATTGATTCCATCCATTAAGATTCCATTGATGGAATGATCGACTTTTGCTTAGGCCACCTGACCAATATTTGTGGAATATAAACTAAATAAACAAGCAAGGCACGCATATAATAGGCACGATCAAAAATTCCGTGGAAAATATCTGTAGCTTGTGTAGGTCGAGTGACGTACACACGCTACATATATTTTCCTCGGACTTTTGGAACATACCTCGTATGATGGAATCATACAAATGCATGATTTTTTTTGTTCATTGATTTGCATTAGCTTTTCATGCATCAAGTGCTCCCCTGGGTAAAAATATATTTTATCCTTTGTGTAAATTTGTATCTAAACATTTTTATACACTAAAGCATATAATTTTATTATTTAGTTTTAAATGTTAATCTTATTCATCGATTTTTGTGTGATATTTTTCAATATATACAAAAGCCACCTGTTGTACTAAAGAGGGTGTGGCATATGGCATTGTTTTTATAGGTATTTTGTTGACTTTACGAGGGAATAATCACCATGGCTTTGCTTAGGTTATTTTGTACAATATTTGCTACAACTTGAAAAGATTTTATTTTCCAAAAAAAAAAAAAAAAAAAATCAATAATTTTTTGAGAGAATAGATTCAAAGCTGTGAAAATAATTGTAGTAACTGTGCACTGGATTGCAGTCTGCCACATTTTGGAAATCATTTTGTTTTAAATTTATCTAAAGTCAACTTTTGGCCATCTTGACTTGAATTAAGTCAAAACTAGCTTATGGACCTATTTTAAAAAAAATTGATTTGAATTGTGGCCAAACTCATTAATATTAATTGATCAAATAATTATTTTATTTGTTTATAGCACTTATTGTGGAAATAGTTCGGCTTTTCCAAAAAACGAAGTCAATTGGTAATTGCTTGAAATCATTTATTTGACATTGCATTTTAAACGGTATATCCACCAACTTGGTTTAAATTTAATCGGTTTCTCCGTTGAAAATTAATTATCTTGCAATCCAAAGTTAAAAAATTACATTTAAGGCTGGTATATATAGCTGAAATAACATTGGCGGAAAATTTTAATTTGTATGCTTTGTGTTGCAGGGATGCTATTATTTGGGTTCAAAAGCCATTATCTCTCTGGATTGTCGAGGTATGGATAAGTTGGTCGGTCACGGCGGTCAGTGATAAAATTGCACACCTCATTTATGTTTTGATTCTAGGTTACAATTTCGGTCATAACACTCTCTCGTATGTTCACCGTGACTTATCTACGTTTTAAGGTGGGACTTTTAGTGTTTTTGTCTTTTAAGAAGTGTGTATCAAAAATAAATTATTTAAAACTTTTTAGGGAGATTATTACAAAATTATAACGTTTAATTTGGCATTTGAAGTTACAATGAGCACACCCTTTGTAGTTACAGTAAGTAAATAATTGATTTATACAGACTTTACGTGTCAAAGACAAACTGACTTGATGTTTATTTACGTTAGATATTCTGCGAACATTTGCGACAACTGTACATTCCGTCATTTTTTAATTGTTGGCTGGCAAAAAGAATGCTCGATCAGAATATCCTGGTAAGAAAGTTCGCAAATTGTTCATTTTAGGGCAGTTATCGTGTTAACGAGTTAATCCAATTCTGCATTATTTTTGTGGTCGTCCTAGCTTTACGTCTATATTATTATTGCAGAGCAAAACATAAAATAACCAAGTTAAAGAATTATTTTTATACATTTTATAGAGCCATCAAAGATTAAAATTCCTTTCATTATTCACGCAAAAGGCAGTGGCTGTTTGTACTACTCTTATTTGTTTGGTTTTTAGTGGGTATGTAAGATCCTTGCTTTTTCTAAAATTTCATAAATTCGTATATCTTGATAAATTAAAAAAATGTCATTGCTTTTTTATTCAATATATTGCAGTGTGTGTGCCATACAGCATCTTCAAAGAGGAGGTGCTAGAAATTTCACTCTTTTTGAAGCATTTTATTATGTGATGGTCACCTTGTCCACTGTTGGCTACGGGGATATTACGGCTGACATTTGGCCTTCGAGGTTATTCGTAATTGCCTTGATTTTAGTTGCCATTATTATCCTTCCAAAGCAGGTATGTATTAATAATCTTGATTAGTTTGACAGGACCTCTTTTAATTGGCTCAATGGTTATGGTTATGGTTATGGTTATTTTTGTCAGATTGAGAGTTTGGCCATTACCTGGATGGAAAGACAGCAGATGGGGGGCTCCTTTGGAACTCGTTGTACCGATGTGAAACACGTGGTCGTGTGTGGGGCAGATTTATCGAATGATGCCATCACTGGTTTCCTGAATGAATTTTATAGTCAAAGACAGTTGCAGGTATTTTTCTGCTATTTACTTTGTAAATTGCGTTTAAAAGATGGTTTTTAAAGATAATTTGAAAAGCAAAGTAACAGATTATCGCTAGCGAAAAACTGATTGTAGTACGTTTAACTTCGCTCTAGTTCAATTAAACAAATTGAAGTAAATGCATTAAAAAAATAAAATGCAGACAGTTTCTGAGATGCAGTGCAAGTGAAATTCATTTCTGTAAAATTTCATTAAAAAAATAAAATTCAGGCATAAATCTTTTATTTATGGGAATGTGATTCAATGTAGTTTTACAGCAACTTGTTTCATCAAATTTCTTAAATTAAAAATTTAAACCACAATTAGTTTTACTGTGAAAAAGAATTGTAGTCTGAAGCAAAATTAACTAGTCATTTTTTTTTGAGGGGATATTATGTACAAGGATAGCATCTATACAAGAAATGAACTGAACTGTAGGCCTACTCATTATTTGATAGGATTACTATAGTGTTTTCATGTCTCCTTTGGAATTGGAACCCTTGGCACGAAGGACCCTTACATCCCCTCTATGGTTACATCGGACCATGTACTTAAAGGGATCGTGCTTACGGGACAGTGATCTTGCAAGGGCATGGTAGGCCGATATGTTGTCAAATTTAAAAGCTTTCGTTAAATGGGATCTTTACTTTTCAACCTGCTTTCTAAATGTATTTTATCCTACGTAGTGTAAGGGAAGCCAAAGCATGTTTTTTGCTAGGCGGCGGAGCTGATAGTGATAAATCTGTGGGAGTAAGTTGAATTTGTTCAATTGAACTATTAAGTAAGAATGGTGCTTGTGAACCTATATTTACTATAGCATTTTAGTTAACAGCTTAACATTTTTAAACATAGGATCAACACACAATATTGCGATCCTGGGCTATGAAAGATTACGCATCGGACGTACCGCAGTATGTTCAATTATTTCGGCCGGAAAACAAAGTTCACGTGAAATTTGCACGTAAGTGTGAACAACAGTGTGTAGCTCTTAGGAGTAAGGTGACAGTCATTTTTAATGTTGTTTTTAAGTGCTCCAATTATTATTTCAGAATGTGCTGTAAGCGAAGATGAGTTCAAGTTTGCCATGTTGGCTTATAATTGTCTAGTACCAGGGACATCCACTTTACTAACTTTACTCTTACATACATCAAATGGAGAGTAAGTATTTATGTGCAAGCTTTTATTACTATATTTAGGAAAATGAAATATTTCTACCGTTGAAAATTTAGCTTACATAAAATTATAATTGTAAAGATTAAAAAAAAAAAATACTTTGAGGCTCAAAAGTCAGAAAGAAAATTATAATTTAGAAAATGTATTACTATCACCAAAAATAGATACTCTCGTACTTCTTTCTATTGTAATCAGTAAAATGAAATTTATCAAAATATTTAAATATTCGGTCTCATCTTTGAGCATCAAAATTGTTGCTGCGAATTCCTGTCATAATTTTTTGCAGTAATAAGAATTATTATTTTTATTTTTTAAAGATATATTATGGTAGTTAAAAAAAGGCATTATAGACCTAAGTATATTTCTTTTATTATTGTAATATTAAAAAAAAAAAATCAAAAAATTTAAATTTCAAATAATTTAAAAGTGGTCACCGTTTTTGGTAGAGTTTATTTAGTTTTGGATCTATCTGTTTACATTTAATTATTTGGTAAAACCAGTTTGTAAGGACATTTGATTATTAACAGGCAAAATAATTCAATACTAAGCAAATTTGAATGGTTAAGATGGCACTATTTCTATCATAAAGTAACTATGATAATTTCATGTGTATAGTGAAGGTCAGCAATGTTCCGAAGAGTGGTTAAGACAATATGGCAAATGCTCTGGAAATGAAATTTATGCTATCAAACTTTCCGACAGCTACATATTTGGCGGATTCGAGAATGCAAATTTTACCCATGCATCCTTGCATGCTCATAAAAGGTCATAAGTTATTAATTTACTTATTCTGTGAAAGTTTCATTACTTTACTTTATGATACAATTGCAATTATTTTGTCAATTTTTTTTTCGCAGACACGGAGTTGTTCTGATTGGGGTCCAAACAAACGAAAGTCGACATTCCATAATAGTAAACCCTGGACCGAAGCACGTTTTAAAAAGGACAGACATTTGCATCTATTTTAGTTTGTATAAAGAGGAGGATATGCATCTGGATTTAAATGTAATTGCAATTCAACCCCAACCTGTAAAAGTCCATCCGGAAGTCGTGAAAAGCCCAGGTGCTAAACTGCTTGCAATTTACAATTTCAAATTGCCACAATCATTGTGAATGCCTGCTATATTTATGCTTATATTTTCATTACTTCAGCTATTGAAAGACCCTCTGATAAAATACCAAATTTCAGTGAAAATCAGGATGCTGATTCAGAAGAGGATTCATATTTTATCGAGAGTGCAAAGGTTGCCTATGGACGATCTAGTTTGCCAACTTTGGGTAAGGCCAATCTCATGTAAAAATAGATAAGTAAATAATAACAATACTGATTTCCTAAGTTAAACTTTATGCAAACTTTTTGGCAATAATCATTTTTTATATAGCTATGCATGAAGAATCAAATAGCTACAGCCCTACACTGTAAAACATGACTCCATAGTAAAACTTTGTTTATCTCTGTTTAGATGAATACAGAAATCCAAATAGCAATTCACGCTGGGTGGCCATTTCCGAACGTTGCGAGTATGTTTAAAATTACATAAATTTATGGTTAAATTACTGGAAATATTTTATTTTATTATTATTTATTTTTTTGGTTAAATAGCTAATGAGCAACAATTTTTGTTTCAGAATTCGTATTGGTTATTTACCCGTGGTGCCGTACGTTGGAATGGCAAAAATGCTGTGCCATTTACGTAAAACCAAAAAGTCACTGTGTTGCCTAGCTTTGGACCAGGTTAGTCATAATATCTTTACTATACTTTAAAACTGTTAGTGTTTCAAAATTTGCTAAAAGCGCCAGGATCCTGAATGCATCGTAACCTGTTAACTTGGCTACCCGACAGGATAGGGCTCACCTGACGAAATCCTTAAAAAAAACTAAGCCTCGGACACAAGGAAGGGGGAGGGAGGGAGAGGGGAACACGTGCCGGTTGCCCCTCCCTGGAGTAGTCCGCCCCCACCGACTTACATTTATATACATACATATAAATATATTACTGCGATTTCATGACAATTATTGCACTTAAGCATATTTGTAGAAAATCTGTTTTTCTAGGGCATGTAATGTAGTTTAATTAGAAAATAATGAATTAGGATTAGGAGGACTTGAATAAAATTGAGTAGAACAATAATTAAACTAATTTTAAAAATATTATTTTTATTTTTTTAGTCCTGTAAACACTGCTGCTACAACACTGTGAAACAATATGCATGGGCTAATAATCCCATTATTTTCGCTGCCACTAAAGCCAATTTGGGTGTCTACAATTTCATTATTCCCCTGAGAGCATATTATACTCAAAAGAAACATCTGAAGCCTATCGTTTTAATGCTTGAAGAAGAGTAGGAACCAATTGCTATAATTACACATTATCACAGCTCAATTTTCCTATAGATAATTGCCTTTTATTCTGACTGTATAGACCTAGCAGCTGTTTTTTAGATGTTATTGCCTGGTTTCCATTGATTTATTGGATGAAAGGATCGATCGGAAAGTAAGATGATATCATCACATGTCTTTTACGTTAAAAAATATTTTTTTTCTTTCTGGCAGTTTTCTAACAAAATCATATTTTGCATGCATATTGTTTCAAAAATAGTTGTAATGCTTTACTGATTTTATATTCTGTGGATTAACTCATATCCCCTACTATTTTGAAATAGTTTTATGATATTTAGTTATAGTATTTGAATGATTTTTATTAATTGAATTAACCCACTTTCTACAATTTTATTTCGTTATTTTTTAGTTTTTATTTATGACTATTTTTATTCTGTAACTTAACCCATCTCATACAATTTTGAATAGTTTCTTATGACTATTTGTCCCATTCTTCCTAATAACTTTTACTCACTTTTGTAAACTCGCACATATCCTGCAATTTTTAATTATAATTAGTTTGGATGACTTACTGACTGCTGGCATAAATTACGCCGACAATGTTGTCATCGTCAGCAATGAAAGCAAGTTGGGTACTAACAACGAGGATTTAGCTGATGCAGAGGCAATTGTTAATGTGCAAATGCTACAAAAGTATGTTTTGATATTTAAATTGCAGAATTTGCCATTTTCTTGATCCAACTGTTTAATCAACTTATTATTTTGTGCGCTTTTCTATTTTTAGATATTTTCCTCACGTGAAATTCACGACAGAATTAATACAGGCCTCAAACATGCGTTTCATGCAGTTCCAAGCCAACAATGACTGCGTGGATTATTTGTCGGAAATTGAACAGGTCGTATCTTTATTTAGTTACAAATGTGTTATATATCGGGCTCAAATAACTGGACCTTGCAAATTGATGCTGAATTGATGTACCAATCATTTATTGTTGATTTTTATGATCTTCCAGATGGAAAAGGAGAAAGGGTCACCTTTATCGTTTATGTTTCGGTTGCCTTTTGCAGCGGGACATGTATTTAGTGTGAATATGGTTGATAGCATGTTATATCAGGTACCGTATTTATTTTATTTTATTTTATTTCAACGATTTGTTCAAATGCCTAACATCTGAGTAGCACGTGTCATGAAGTGAACTTCCACTACAAACAACCCATTAAAATAAAAAGGACTGCAATTAAACTTGCAGTAAAATTATTACAAAATAGCAGTCTTGCTTTTAAATTTCTAAACTTTTATATATTCAGTTTCAGTCAAATGGCAGTAAACAAAATACAAACAGAACTTTTATTATCTGAAATACAGTTATTTGTAAGTTTTTTATTTTTTTTTAAACTTCAAAAATCTTCTCTGTCGATTTTTTATGGGGTGTTGTAGTGCCTAAACGAATTGCAATATGGAGCAAAATTGCATGCAGGTTTTTCTATAAATTAAACGTTCGAATGTCGTCCTGCGTATTGCCATCCCCCAAAATACAAAATTGTATGTACCAGATGCTATACACACTACTGTATGCATTGCTTTTAAGGTTATAACTCATAAATTATACAAAATTTTCCAGGGATTTTTGAAAAAATATTTAATTCCAGTCGTAAGAAGAATTTTGGGTATTGCACAAATGCCTGGCTGTGGATTCCTAACTTCAGTAAGTTCGTGTTCAGTGTTTGTTTATTTATATTATTCCAATAAAAAAGAAATGCAGTTAAACTTTGCTTCTGGGTCATCTCGTAAAGCAAACTGAGGTGTGCTAAGTTGAAGAATATTGAAAAAAAAATGAAAGCAATGAAAAAAAATAGTCTTGCTTTTAAATTTCTGTAGTTTAATGAACCAAATTGTAGTTAACTTGATAAATTACTTAGAATTTTCTGGAATGCTGTTTAAAGCACATTAGTTTAATAGGAATTAATTTGCTTTCCTTACAATGAAGAGAATGACCTATATACTCACTTGAATATGTCTATTTCATTTCACTGTAGTTGGTTATATCCAAAAAGGAACCTTGGGCCAAAACCTATGGCAGTATGTTTACATTTTTGGCTGCGGCTACTGGAGATATACCAATTGGCATTTACAGAACGGACACTGTGATCAGCAGTTGTGACAATAAGGTAAACTCTGTCAAAATCTAAAAGTGCAAGTTTATAACAAATATCAGTCTGAATAAATTTGGTCGCGTCTTCATTTTCAGTACATTATGAATGTCACAGAAGGGATCAAACCAGTGACTAAACCTGACAACGACTCTGTGGAAATTAATAATCTTATCAAAAATCGATTAAATGCCATTGGACTGTCAGAGGATGATTATGGTAAAATATAGCCTGCCTAGTGAATAAAATAAAAGAGTCACGATGGAACATTACAATAACCGTAAACTATTTTTTCCAGATCTAATTCAAGATCAGAATCAGCAAGTCTCCTTTGTTCTTCTTAATCCTGCACATGATTTGGAGCTGCAAGAGGAGGATATAGTGTAATTTCCTTTCTTTTACTACATTACTGCACTTAAATAATTATCCCACTTGAATACTATACTGAAATAATGTTGCCAACTTGAAACATCCATTTTTTGACAAAATTATGTTGGGTAGTTTTACAGTGAAATAAGTACTGTAGTAATATAGCAGTGAGCTGCATTTAACTGGAATGGGTTACTTATTGTTGAATAATTTAATCTCTAGATTTTTGCTTCGGCCAACACAGGCCAAACCCGTGCTAAAAATACCAAAGAAATCTCAACAAGAATTGGAGAAAGAAGTCATCCAATGAAAATTTGAAGTCAAGAAAAAATAGTCACAGGACATACCGTAGGATAAACTTCTTTTATTTTCAATAGTTTTAACATTTCTATATATTGCTATTTTATCTTAATGGCATTTACAATGATCAAAAAAAAATTAAATCACTTCAATCATTTTTTTTGTGTGTAAATCATTTAACAAATACGATAGTTCCAAGTATGAGTATTGTTATTGATCTCATATTTAAATTAACCTAATTTATTTTATCCCAAATCTTTCCCATTTCACTTTTAGAGATGTGATCTCATTTTTTTTCTCGTTTTATTTCAAATTCAAAGATTTGTCTGCAACAACCACATTTGTGTTTTTTATAGGCAGAACCTCATCTAATTATTTAATTAGGCTAGTTTAAAAAAAAATCATTTAAACGCATAAGTGTATTAGGATGCTGACGTGCGTGACAGGGTTGCTATCAGTGATTGCCTAATGTAGACCGATCCAATCTGCCTCCACACAGTGGAATCACCTTGTTTTTTTAGTGATTAAAGTATTAATAACTAGGCTAAATAGCATGCAGTATGTACTAGGTTATAAATCACGTAATTTAATTTCAAAGAAGAAAGGCTGTGGGCCCTTTGATAGTATATGGTCAGAATTTCTGCCTGGGGACCACTTTCTGCTATTCGCTGCTGGTAAATTCGTGCATCTGGCAAAAGTTGGCAATTCCAAATAGTTTATTTTATGCCAAAAATTGATTCGTTTAGTTAATAAATATGAGGACCGAAGTGTACCCCGTATAGGGAAGCTAACACGTGTCACAGGATTGCTATCGGTGATTGCCTAATTTAAGAAAAAAAACCTGTTTAAGTTAATGAATCAAATTAGCATTTTTCACAGGAAGTCAAATAGCTTTTATTTTGGCGATGAAAAATATTCATGGCGTTATTGAATACGAAATTTTTAATGAAAAAAATAATTTCTGGGAAAAAAAATAAAAAAAAAAATATTATCCTATACTATAAGTTTGGTAATTTGTTTGTATATTCCCTATACTTTGTTCATTATTTATACATTTTAATTCCTTTAAATATGCATTCTTTCTGCAAGTTCTATAAGTATTTAACGTATCACACATTTCCTTATATAAATGCTTGTGATTAACTATAATTGGGGATATCCTCTACAGTTTTTCATGAATATCAGCCTTCCAGAATATCATTGTTATTTAATTGTGATCCACTTCTACTGTACGCATGGTTTGCTTTTATTATGGTAGTCATGCATGCAAATTTATCGTCTGCCATTTATTATTTCTTGCTTAAGGCAATTACCAGCAAACAGACGTGTGCAATTAAGTTCTTGCATAATGACTTCAAGGTCACTGAAACCATTTGTATTACCCACAATGCATCAATTAATACTAATGAAAGGGGTTCAAAGGTCAAATTAGAAACCCATGACGTGGCTTTGCTGGACTGCTCTTAGTTCAAGCCTATTTTACTCCACTTTTAATGAGTTGCTTCCAAGGCCTCTCCACCTTGCCAAGGTGGCAGTCCGTCGGAGAGGCCTCTTCCTCGGTGCCTATATGCTGCACCAAGGAAGAGGGCCGCACGTATTTAATTATACGTGCGGCAATGTTAGTTGGAAAAGTTACCCCTAGAAACGAATAAATGCATTTTAGGACATGACATTTAGAGTGCACGGTTTAGGAAATATTTGGCAATGCATGCAGCCATGGTACGTGGACGACTCTGCGTTGGATCATGATCTGGCAAATTCCCTCCACTGCAACTACTATGATCAAAAAGAAAAAAGAAACCAAACGGGAAAAAATTAATAAAGTGTTTATTAAATAGTTGACTATCTATACTTAATCCACCCTGCATGTACATGTAGATGCGCCGCAATGGGTTTTCGCACTTGCTGCTACTATTGGCATATTGGCAGTCCTTCTAAAATAAAATAATAATAAAAAATGTAAGAATAATGCTAAAGAGTTTCAATTCTTAAGTTAGCTGCTGATGGGCACAGTAAAAATATAAAAGCCTTATATTTTGATAATCACCAGGCAGCAAAAGCACATTGGACGCCCTGGCCGCATGACATTCTAAGAGAAAGAAAAATAATTCGGCAATTAAAATCGACGATCCAAAATTGTTACATTCGAGCGTATACTTAATATCTCAATACTTATTTCTCGGAGTGACGATTCTCCTCTTGAAGCTGCTGAAGTCGGCACTCCCTGCGTTGAATCCCAACGTCGATGGCTGCTGTTGGTCGCGAAATGCGCATCGCTGCCGCCGCCGCCGCCGCCCCCCCCCCCCCCCCCACCACCACCACCCCAACATATACACACCTACACCCACATGCATGCAAATGCGCAGTCGCGTCGTCGATGGCAGCTGCTCGTCCTCATGACATCTCGCATTTCTTCGGCCAATAATCTTGACGGCCATCTTCAAGAAGATGAAAGTCATTGGGCTTTTGGTTTCCATCGATGAATACACTGGCGTTGCTTTGTGTCCTGCATTCCTCGCAGGATTCCTGTTGAGGTTTGTAGCACACAGATGCTGGATGCTGGTCAAGCGCTGATGACGTGTATTCTTCTTACGCGGCATCAATGCCGACTTCTTTCAATGACAAAAGTCCAATGGCACGGCAGCGATGAGGCACTTCCACCTTGATGATCGATGATGGTGGACATCGCTGATTAACTCGCATTCTTCATGCCATGGATCACTGGCATTCCGTGATCCCATTTGCAGGGCGATGAATGTTGCACTTCTTCTACTTGCAGAGATGCACTGTTGAGGTCGAATATATAGTCTCGTAGTACGTTGCATCGAAGACTTTCGCGGCTGCGCTGGCCACAACCTGTTCCCTTGGCAGGCTAGAATAGAAGCCCTATCTCAAAAAAAAGAATGGAGATTATATAAAATGCACCCAATTTTTTTTATCAAATACCCCATTAGACATGCAGGAATTTTCAGATGCCTGTAGCTTCTCAGATGGTTCTCTGGATACCTATCCTATACAGAATTATTTCATAGGCCTACCCGTACAATATTGTAGGCCTATTATTAAAATAAACAATAAAATAAACAATTTGCATTTTATGCAATAATATTCAACGGAATGAAATATATACATTTACAAAGTATCATAACACCTATATATGCGTATACCGGTATAGCATTTTTGAGCCTTTTTGGCTGCACGCGCAAGGTACCATATATATATTTATTTTATAATATGTAGCCTAAGTCCCATATTATTGGGCTCATTCTTAGTAGTTAGAACTCCTTTTTAAGGATTTACACTTATTCTTACCTAAATATTCACATTTCAACAAGTATGGCCATATATGTGTATGGCTTATCAACATTTAAAAACATGTTTTACAAAGAATGATGTATATATAGGCCTACTCAGTCATCTCTTTATCCTTGTGCACTATGCTTGTCTGTGAATCCAGCACCTGAAAAATTTTCTTAGAAACTTTTAACACAAGTAAAAGAAATAATACCAAAGAATTTGTAAATGAGAATATTTAGAACTTATCCGTGGTCCCCATGAACTGTTGAAGTCTGCCTGGATCATCGATGTTAACTCCTTTGTTGTCCAAATAAAAATGGCGACCAGCAAAAAATTTTTTTTAATTAAAAAGTGTTTATCACGTGATCAGTAGATTCACTAGAAATTTGCATTTTGTAGCATCTTTGACCCTGACCATTTTTTGACCTTAACATTAACATATTTTAAAACTTGATGATTTTAAACATTCTGATAACAGCGAGAGCCTGAACTGGTATAGAAATATTTTATTAGAAAAGAAATATCCATTGAATACATTTGAAATGAATTTTTTTTAATATATCCATTAAAAACTTGGAGAAATGAATAATAATAATATTTTAAAATAAAAATTGGCGCCTAAAACTACTGTCCTATTATGAGTTTTTCATATTTGTCACGAGAGGGCAGCAGGTGTTAAGAGTATTTTGCATTGGCGTTTATTTTCAAAATGGCGAAAAGCTTGTGGAAGAAGTTGAGAAGAAGTTTTTGTTAAAAGTTTTCTACGTTGAAAATGCTTGCAGAGGAACTTACTTTTTAAGTAATGGTCGGTATTAACTGTAGTGCGTGTGCATATAAGCAGAAGAAATTTACAGAAATAGTTTGAAAACTTATTCGTCTGTTCATACGAGCTCGTATAATGGCCCGTATGATTGATTGTCATCGTTGTATTCGCCTAAAATTTAAGGTAGGCCTAGGGCTTTCATCATATTTTGCAGCGATATTATAATGATTACCGGTATATTATTATTGTTATTATTATAAGGCACCGTTTGGGAAAGTTTGGCAGGATTTTTTCTGGGTTATGGGAAATACACCTGCTTGGGACATTTATACATTATTGACTTTTAGGACAGAAGGCCTGTGCTTTTTGTCGCTCAAACTGAAACGTAATAAACCAGGCCTTCTCATTACGGTAAACAGTAAATGCATGCACTAAGACTAGTGCTATGGCATTAACCCTGTTTTTTATTAATTACAATCACCTTTTTGATCATGGCCAGTCTGCCAGAGTAGCCTAATACTAATTTGTGATACTATAGGACCAGCCCAGACTGCGTGTCGCTACAACTTGTACCGGCATCAACTAGCTGCACTGCCCTGAAGAAATTTTGTACAAAAGTAGGCTCAATGCACGTGGATATGCCAGCAAACTAAATGCAATTGGCACGTGCTTAGAGCCCCATTTTGGAATCAAATTTCTTGAGGACAGTGCAGCTTTAATGATGCTGTTGAAAAGTTTAACCCAACATTAGGCGTGTTTTAGCGCTATTACCCTGTTACCATTTGGATACATAGTTAGGACCTTGAGCGTTTTGCTGTTGTC
>JAQIXP010000368.1:0-27761 GCA_034700285.1 Proteroiulus fuscus
TTAATTTGTACCGGTAATTAACATGGAAATTCCCATAGGAGCATGCATTTTGTTGATAGTGTGGACAGCCCCCTTAAGAAAATCAGGCTATTTTTATGTTGAAGTAAGTTTAAAGTAAAAAAGTCTGGTCAAAATTATAAAATAAATAGCGATTTACTTGGATATATAATAAATACAAGTATTTAAATTAAATAAATTAAATATTCTGAAGGGCCTATATATATATTTTTTTGGTGCTGAGAGGTTTGGAAAATAAATCTGAGTAAAACAGTATAGACTTTAAAGTAAGACTCAATAAAATTCCATAAGTTGCAGTGATATGTAGCACTAGGTAGAAGTTTTTGTCTGGACTAAATTCTCAAGTATACAATATCTGAATATTTAATATAAAGTCCTACTGAAATTAATTGGATGTTGTTGTTTTGATCATGAAACAATGCTGCAAAAACTTCTGTGAATGATAAAACGCGGGCAGGAATGTCCAATTACTTTTTTCTCTCTCAGATTTCTCATAAAATACGACTATTTGGTTTTTAGATCGATTTCACGCTTTAATAAATATAATTTAATTATTTTAAAGGAATTGTCGCAAAGTTTTTTTTTTTTTTCTTGGATTTTCTTAATCCGAGTAAATGCTAACTTTCTATGTCCCGCATAATGGTTCAAGGCATAAGGCATCAAGTATCGGTAACAACCTTTTACTTATAAAAAATTGTAAGCGATGCGTTCATGCATTTCAATACTATTTCGTTATACAACTAATTGTCCTTTATCTGTTTTGTAAAACATAACTTGATTGCATTTTCTGGAAAAAAAATTGAGTTCAGTATAAATTATGAATGTTGTTGCTCACTCCCATTGAGTTTTATTAGTTTGCAAGATCTGTACTAGGCTTACATGCCTTGTATAATCAGCGGTTCTTTCGATAAATGTGCAATGTGCATGTTATGATATTTTTATAGTAAGGGCTTATTTTTTGTTTATTA
Organism: Proteroiulus fuscus; assembly: GCA_034700285.1. Classification (NCBI taxonomy): domain Eukaryota; kingdom Metazoa; phylum Arthropoda; class Diplopoda; order Julida; family Blaniulidae; genus Proteroiulus; species Proteroiulus fuscus. Next base: position 987 of record JAQIXP010000368.1, read on the forward strand.
AATAAGAAAAAATGGAATTTGTTCAGTGGTAGCTAGTTGCTGTATATGCCTATGTGACGTATGTTCTTTGACTCTTGACATAACGTCGCCTATTCTACTTTGCTGATGTACTTTTTATCAGTTTGCAAAATGAGCAACATTTGCATTGTCTGAATGCCAGTCCTCCGTCAAGAATATTTAAACATTGTTGCCAAAGTCTGGATGGGTAATTTTCCAGAAATGCCGGCAGCCAACAACAGTTGGTTTTGTTGGCAGCCATTGAATGAAATTTCATTGCACTCTACATTCCATGGCTACACATTTTAGGAATATTAGCCAGACGCTAAAACCTCAGTCGACCTTCGTGGGTGGACTTGGATGAAGATGCTTAACTCGTTTCCAATTACTTTTTTTTTAAATCTTGAATTCACGCTTTGTTAAATTGGCATTCGGTCGATTTTGATCAGAAACTTCTGGCAGAACTACTTGGCCAACATCTTAGTTTTGTGACGATGGGCCAAGGTCGAAAGCAGCCAAGGAGTCCGTGGCACATTCACTCATTCTGCCTTTTTGGACTTTAACCACGGTGGTGGTGATGGTGCCAGTGCCAGAATCTCACTTCTCTGTTGGCTCGGACCTACGGTCGTCGAACTTTCATTCCGGATCATGTTTTGTCATCATTGCCACTTTAGTGCTCCTGTTTTTTTTTTCTTACAAGTGTTATGATTTTGGAAACCTCTTCTTCTGCCGCATTGCCACTAGCACTAATTCTGGGTTCAGCCTCCAATAAAGACGACACTTCCTTTTATTTTTGGTGCACTTATAATTTAACTGCCTCGAATCTTCTGAAAATAGATCCTTGCCCCCTGTGTTGTTCGTAAAAAGGGTTTTTGCGCGATGAAAGAAACATGGCTCCACTGATGGATATTGCTTGCATTCGTTGTGACAATATATCCATGCCACTTTTACAACGGCATGCGGCCAGACTTTTGACTGAATCGCAATGCAGATGATCATTTCTTTTAACTAAACGTTTAGTGTGTAGGCCTATAAGAAGTTTTCGTTGCCCTCCTTTTTATTTATTTATTTTTTATTTATTTATTGACTGGCATTAGCCATACTTTCACAATTGTCAACAATACCGGTACACAGTATCCAGAAAGGGAAAAATAATTGCATCAAATCTGCCAACTTCATATCTAGAATTCGAATGTTGCCAGAAGTCTGAAATTAAATTAAGATATCTAGTAAATGATCTATTTAATATTATATTGGTCTTTGAATTAATGGCAACAATGGTCATTGTATGGTCAATGGCCGGTCTATGCCATTGTCAAACGAACAATTAAACTACTTTGTTCGTTTTTGCATCTTGTGAGTCAGTGCATTAGGAAATAGTCTGGGCATGGAACTTGTTTCATGTTTGATTTCGTTTTAAGGATAACTAGAATTATAAAAAATATTTTCGCCTTTGTTTTTGCTTGAAATTTCATAATTACAAAAATGTTAACTGATGTGATGTATTATATGGTGAAACGGATTCTAGTATTTGTACAATTATGAAGAATATTTTTAGTTTTAATTTGGGGGTACCGTTCAGTCATCTAATATGGCACCTGATTGTTTCAGAACACATTGTAAAGACAAGTTGTCATATTGTAAAGACAAGTTACTACGGGATTAGATAAAGAAGTGATGAATCGTCATTAATTCTAACGTGATATTTTACCTTTCACCTTCTTTGTCATCTTGAACTCATGCATCATTTTACTTATTTCATTTTTATCGTGCATCATTTGCTAGATACAGTTTAATTCAATAATTACTATCATTGCCATTGACAGTGACATTTTTATATTCCAATTTATTATATTGTAATTAGCTTTAAAAATATTTTCGTTTGGTTGAATCTTGAAAGGCAAAATATACACATTACATTTGTCCAATTTAAGTTATAATCATTGGTAAGTCACTACTAACGAAGTAAGTCTTAATGGGCAAAAATATTGACAGATTAGCTTGTTATCCCCATTGCTTTTCTATGGATGATTTCCCGATTCCCGATGAGAGAACTTTTGTTGAATTTGAATTAAATACCACTTTTAATTACTAAATTTCTCTCTATTCAGGTGGCAACTCGTATTGTGCGGTCCCTCGACTCGACACCATTTTTGCCACGGGAGTGTTTTCATCCATCGAACTCTGGAGGCTTTCCAAAGGCAAGTTTTGAAATTAACTTTAGACTGGCTTTTTCTCATAAATAATATAAAACTTATTATGTGAAAGGAAGACTTTGAGAATTGGGTGCACAATGTGCATACAATGTAGTTTTTGACATTAGCATTAATTTTATTCATTGTGTAATGTAACTAACTTAACGGATACGCAAAATATATTGACACTTGCATCTTGCCAATTTTTCTAAGATTTTGCTCAGTATTAGCATTGTGTGAGTTGCAGGATCATGGATAGCAGGATAGGTGAAGCACCATGGGACAAAAAGAAATCGTGATTGCTATAGAGTGGGCAATGCCTAATAACTTGTAGGCTACACTTTATGGGACTTGGTACCTCCATGCCTAACTACTACGGGTTGAATCGATCTAACAAAAAAACTTCTGAAAATTTATATACGTTCCCAGCTTAAATAATGTATTCTTGCATAACTAATGCTATTTATTTAAACAAAATGATTACACATTGGAGTTAAGATCTTAGAGATTTCAAAGATCTATCAGCCACATTGATGAGAAGGGGGGTGGGGGCCAGTTTTTTCCGGCCATATATATTATATGATGGACCGGATAGGTTAGGTTTAGTTAAGTATGGTTAGCTGTCTCCGATGAAAGAGATCTCGCTCACTTGCTATGGTAACTGTATCGGATTAAAGAAAAATATAAGCCTACCAATTGTAAAAATGGATAAACACCATGCCCGTTGCGTGGCAACTGGTGACTTTTATAAAACTTTAATAAAACTGCAAGTGATCAATTTTGGATGTTCAAAATGCGTGCACCCCCAACCCCTATCCAGTTTTGTCCATTTCTGGGTGATTTCCTACCCCCCTCCCCCCCCCCCTTCTTGCTTTCCCCAGAGCTTAGATGCATATAATATGTTGCAGCTTGCGTGCACTCCCGCCATCCAGTTTTTTCCATGTTTGGGTGACTCATTCTCTCAAAACGCGGAAGAGTTTATGGGTGTCCCCTCCCGTTTATGGACGTCGTCTCGTGTAGCTTCAAAGGAAAATACGTTTTTTTGTGATTTCAAGCAGTGAAGTTTTAAAATCATTTACTCCATTTCTGATGTGAGAACCATCATGGGGTGCTACAGTTCTTACGGCAAGGAATGTTGTTTACCGATTGTTGTGTTTAAAACTAAATAAGCCTCCAATTGTACTTACAATGTTGCTAGATCAGTACTGTGCTAGATTATTTAAAATTCAAGTAAAAAAAACAAAACAAAAAAACAACATGGCCACAGAAAATCTAACGTTAATAATATTCTCCTATATAAACGTGAGTAATTGTGAGACAGGCCTGGACAAATTTTACCATTCTGTTTCAATCAGAGTTGTATTACTAGCTCTAGTACCCCTCTGTGTGCTGGGAGTTGTGGGTTGAAAAATGGTTCCCTGAAATTCTAAATGGTTGTTCGGAAATGCACCGCAATGATTTTTACATTGAAATTAAACTCTAAAGAATTAATGCATTGGCGGTATGTGAAGTCACGTTCTTGATACACCTGAACATTTCTGCATAATTGGCTATAGATCCAATGACCTGTTTCATATTATATTCTGTATTTTTCCTTCATGCTATTTTGCACCTTGTTGAAAATAATTAATGCCACTGCCAATTTGACCCAACAGCTCATTTCTCGAGTTAACCTTTCCTTTAGCTCTGCGGTTTCCCCCCATTTTAATTAATTTGTCCGAACGCACTTCTTCCAAGACACAATTTAATTAATGAAATCATCGTTTTATGTTTTTTTTTTCTTTTTCCAGCTTCCATTATGCAAGGCCCCAATGGAATGCAATCTCCGCTGACCACGATCAAAATCGAGTCTCCCAACTATTACTGTAACAGCTACACTCCGCCCGATCATCACAGTGGCAGTGCTCTTACGTCCCCCACGGCAGGAGGCCCCGTCCCCCTCCACCGTGCCACCCATCAACCCTCGCCGAGTCCTCCCGATCATCGCAATAAACGGATGAGGCGCATCTCCTCCACGGACGAAGAAATCGACGTGGGAAGGGACAAAGCGGACCTCAACTATTACGGCCAATCGCCAGCCAGCATGAGCAGCCAAGCTAGTTGGCACGGTGACGTCGATCACGGTAAGAAAAATATACAAATATATTTGCCTTTTTTAAAACTTTTTTCTTCAACATGGCAACACGCCCTCGGTGGTGACACCTCACAATCGTTGACTTCCAAGTTTTTTGTTCCCCTGCACTTTGGGCTTACAGAGGTGTCTTTGGGAAGTAAGTCTAACCAGCTTTTGGATCGGGCCAATGCATTACAAAAAATGGTACGATTCTGTCTGGCAATTAAGTTAGGTGTTGAACACGTGGTTGCTATACACAACTTTACCGATGGATATACACATCACTTGGTATAGTATGCCCATGAATGGAAGAATTAAAATGCTTCAATCAGAAAGACCCTGATTTTGATTAGTTTGGTTCTTCTCCTTTTGCAATATTTTGCTTTTGAACAGGGTATACTTCTCATTACTGCAATATAGGCTACAATTTTGTTTTCAATATTAAATCTCACAAGGTTGTAAGAGAGAGTAAAGCGCCATCTAACTCCATTTGTAAAAAAAAAAAATCAATTTTTGAAATTTCATTTTTAATTTTTGAAATATTTAAGATGATCTGTTGATAATGTTTTTTTTTAAATTATTTTATACGTCTCATAGACCCTATGTATTTAAAATGTGGCCAACATTTTAATTTTTTAAAAATTTCATTCATGCCATTTCTAATTAATTATTTTGAAAATGTCTAAGAAACGAATTATAATTTCAGGCGAGAATTAGGGGATATTGGTTGTCAGTTTTTCTCACATTCGAGGACCTTGGGACATTTAAACGTCCTGATATTTTGCCTGGCATAATTTATGAACGGTCCTTAACTATGCAATGCATTTACAGGGACATTATGTTCGGTAATTTATATAAATCTTGAAATATATCAAATTTGTATTTGAAATTGTGAATGCTTTTTAAGCCCTATATCATAATATAGCTTATAAAATTTGTCATTCACAAACTCAAGTGTGCAAGAAATGATATTGTAAGCCACCAGTTGATGTGTGTATAACAACCATGGTATGTAGACCCCCTATAATCTTTGTTTTTAGCAAAATTGAGATTTTTTTTATGGAAATCATAAGATCAAAGCTCATCAGAATAGCCATAACTTTCATTATGTAGTCATTATGTGACTTCGGGGGCAAATACATTAACTAAAAATAGCTCAAATTATATTTTTCATGCTTTGTGAATGGCATTATTGTCAGTTTAATAATAATGAATAACTACAAGAAAGTGGATTTTTATCCTTTAAGGATTGCCAGAATCGTAGCATTTTTAATTTATTTTCGCCCAAACTATATAGTAGTGGACGTTTCAGAATGCTTTTGCATCACTGCCTGACTTCATCATATACTTACGGATTGGTGCAGCGAATGAGTTCCACCACTTAAATATCAGGGTTGTTTTTTCTTGGTTTTTTTTTTTTTTTAGATAACTATGGTTGGTATAGTTGCTATGAACGAGACGGTTTCTTTAATGATTTTCGCATCTCATGTATTTTGTTGGGACTCTTTTACAATTCTTCAAAATGGCGTTTTCAACTATTTATATCAAGCTATATATATGTATGTGTTAGATTTGTGACGTCATCTGAAATGAAAATACCATTGGCTGATTTCCGGTTGGGGGTGGAAGTGGGAATGAGATGATGAGGATGATGATGATGGGCCAAAAAAGTAGAATGTGAGTGTCACGGCTTTCAAATCCTGGATGTGACGTCATATATATTTATATATTTGGGTGCATGTTTGATGTCTATGGAAGCACACTCTGGTGGATCCGATCGTCATGTTTGATCTTCATCATCTCTTTTAATGCTGCTTTTTTCCACTCTTTTTTCCTTATTATAGCTCTGTTACTCCTTCGCTCTATATCTCATGCTTTCTTTTTCTTTTCTTATATTTCATTGTCAGCGTTGTTGTGAATTGTCGTCGCTGTTGTTGTTGTTCTTTGTTATTCTGATTGTCGTTGTTAATCGTTGTTAGTGTTGCCACATTTAACCGCTGGGTCGATAGCTTTCCTCATTTCTATTTTTTCACCTCAAGCGCAAACGGTGTATAGAGGCATGCTTGGTTTATTATTTTTTTTGTTTTTTGTTTTTTGAAAAACATTTTTTTTTTTCAAAACGTTTTTCTCTATTTTATAATATAGCACACCATATAAAAACGGCCCGTAGCTCAAACGAGAATCCGCCAAACGGAGATCCTTAGTTGTCTCATCAAATCATAGAATACTAAATCTATATGGTGAAAAATGGGATTAGATTTTCCTAATCTATAGTTGTTAACATGTAAATATACAGTCAACCAGGTGTCAGGCCGCACTCCACCGAAGAAAGAATCAGACTAACACGGACGAAGGACTATAGGCCTATGACGGTGGCCCGCCAACTTTTTTATTTATTGACTCGCATCATTGCTTATTTTATTGAAAAATATCGAAAGCAATGAGATTTACCATATAGGTAATGGTTTTTTAACTGGCAGAAATGCATTTATATGCATTAATTATGCCAACAAAGTCAATTGGGCTTTCAGAATTTTATATCGGCATGATCTGTGGTAATTAGTATGATTACTAGTATTACCATAAACCACGTGTCTTATGGGAATTAAGTTCTACTTTCTCAATTTTAAATTATTTTTGTCTAGCATACCTATATTTTTTTTCTATAAAATTTATTTGCATGCATTCAAACTTCGATTCCTAAACCGGCAGTTCAGTGATTATGTTGCAAGGACCGTGATAACTGTAACTGCATTGGTCGGAGAAATGCAAAACAAACCAAACCGGTGATTGTGATATACTCTGCAGCATATTGTCCTTATACAGAAGTGTCGAAATGAGCGTGCTTTAAGCAATAGGACGAAATTGATTTCTATTTTGATTTGTTTTTATTAAGATCTTTGGAATGAAATCAGTAGTAGTCAAACTACCATGACCTTTTACGTATCGATTTGCAGTGATAGCAAAAGGGGGGAAATGGCTTGAAATGTCAGCAACTGGAATTGCTTTTAAAAGATCCTAACTTAAATGTCTTCAAAATGGTTGCATTTTATCCAATTTAATACATGAAGCCTGCAGTTTAGTGGCCAATATATGTATGTATAAGGCGATTCCACCGTTTTTACTCGCTGCATTTTCTTTGGCTATCTTGCAAACTCTAATTCGATACATTAAAAACTATGAAGCCATGTGCAAAAAGAGATGTTCAAAACAGAAAGAGCTGTGACTTTTAAAATCCATAAAAATACAAACTTAAATTAACTATTTAAATAAATTGCCATATTTAAAAATAAAAAAAATTGTTAATTTGAATGTAATCAGATCATTTATATGGTACCGGGTATTATATAGTTGTGCCCAGCACAAATGGCTGTTCCAGAACTTCAAATTCTTATGCAGTGTGACACGAAATGATCTGTTTACCTAATTATATGATTAGAACTGCACCTAGAACATAGTTAATTTGTTTAATTTGTAGGAATTTAACTCTGCTTCAATGATATGCACCTCTGGGAGTGGGAATGGCAATAACAGAAAATGTACTAGACTCAAAAAAATTGTAATTTTTCACAGCATTTTCGAATTTTGATTCTGAATATGATTGGAATTTGAAAAGAAAATTTTGTTTTGGTGAAGTCATATTACTAAAGGAACAGATCATTTTATGCCACCCTGTATATACAGTATGACATTATATATGCTGTGGGAGCGTTCAAATATTTTGTAATCCTTATTTGATCACTTTTAGACCCCCTCAGCTCTCACATAACACACAATAACAAAATACACACACTTTTCAATTATGAAATGTGCTCAAAAATGGTTTTTCAGCAATTTAACTTTTGAATCACTTTGATAAAATGAATAATTAAACATAAAAATAGAACAAAGACCAATTACTATTTACTGGTTTCACCCTATTTGCTCAAGCAAGTATTCTCACGAATACTAATACTTGTTATGATGGTCTTTTTTCTTGATAAAAATTGCAGCAACCCTGTTTTAAAACTTGTGTTATGTAATGCTCGAACGTTCTCTTTGAGGCTACATGTATTCAAGTTCAAAGGTGGTTGAAATATTATGTAGTTGTGGTATAGCCGTACAATTTTAAAATTGTAACTTTGTAGTACCCGGTGATATTACTCGTTGCCTACTCAACATAAGCTTGTGTTCTGTACTGGGCTATTGGGTGATTGGAGAATCGATCTTACAACTTACATGTGATAATTCTTTTTTTTATTTATTGATAGAATGAAAGATAAAATTTAATGCCCAGCAATGAGTTTCGATAACAGAAACAGTTATTAACATCCAGATATGAAATATATGTTTATATTGTATTTTTTGAAGAATTATTGTCAAATTCTAAGTGAATTTAGGGTAAGAGCTTTTCTATGTAGGGTTCTGTACTGCTCAAGTGAAAAGCGTGCATTGGCGTTTGAAATTAGTTATTCTACTTATTCAATACTTTGTCCTAACTGATTATGGCTCTAGCTATAATGAAAAAGTCATTGCTTTTTACAAATTATGACTGTGCCAAAGAAATGCAATAATTGCCAGATGAGCACTTGCAGTAAGCAATTTTGGAAAAGGATAAAGTGAAATGCTTATGATAAGTTTACTTGTTTGGAATATAAAATTTCAGACAATGGCCGACCCATTATAAGTTGCTCAGGAATGAAATGGAAAGTGTGGTACCTTATTTGCTGCGAAAAGTGGGGGTTGTCCATTTTATTCAGTTACCCTTTGATCCCCTTAATTTTCCTCAACCTTTTTTTCCTACGAAATCTACCCTTATTTCCTTAAAAAAATACATGGGTGTGGCTTCTCTCTTATAATTCTCATCATTGTCTCTATTTATTGTGTGCTACTATCTGTTTTCGTGCTTTTTATTTTTATTTGCTTGCTTGCTTGCTTGCTTGCTTACTTTTCTTGACTTTGCTGGCCACTTTTACATTTTATTTCTGTAAATCTATTTTATTCTACTCTTGCAGCATTTTATTTTATTTCTACCTCCTTTAATGCCCAGGGTTGTTTTTACTTTTATTAACAAATCCTGAACATCCAACCCTAACCGAAGATCACCGATTCCATCTTGAAATCGTGAATTTTTGTTCCCAAATATGCTTTTGAAACACATTTTTACTAAGTAAGAAAATTTTCAGTTTAGATCATAGCAAGAATTATTCGGAAACTTTGGTCACGTCTTCATTGAGGAAGTTTGCAGCTCGAATTTGCAATATATTTCTAAACCTCAGCCAATTAAATTACCTATAGGTTGAGGTTGAGAAATCTTTGTAATCGTTTTCGGCACTCATTCCTAATAGTTATTTGATTAAATAAGAATAATTTTTGGATACCCAATATGCTGTTAGGAATATATTTTTCGTTTTTTTATTTTTCATGCAACATGTGAAATACAATTAGTATTATAGTTCTATGCATAGCAGAACTGGAAAGCACATTTCAGATTATTTAAACATAAATAACAGGGAAATTGAACGTATCAGTGAAAAAAGTCTAATAATTTATAATCAAATATTTAGTCTTTAAGCATCCTAGAGCACCTCAACCCTAATCAGTTGCTGCAACTCCATGAAATGCGACCCGTTCTTGAATTGAGTTTGTGTGTGCATGTCGACGTATTAGCCCTTAAATTATTTTAAATCAGCATAAATAACTATTTTTGTTATACGTATGGTTTCAGTGCATACTTGTAATCGCATGTTCAGTTAGCACATCTAAAGTCTGTGCGGGTTGATTTCGTTCCTAGAAACAGCTGTACAAAATTTAAGATGTGCTAACTGGTTTTGATTCCAAGTATTAGTTTTCGGTCTGGGGTCTGACACCTGGGTATAAATCTAGAATTTGATAGCAAATATGCAATTGGTGTCAGTTCGAACTACGTTGTTCAAAGATGGATTTGGGATAGAAATTGGGAACTTCCTCAATGAGCCCCATCTGGATGTGCCTCCCCTAGTATATGGTATAGTCAAATTTAATACGTTTTGAGTGCATGCTCTCTTAATATTATATTTGATGGAATCAATGTATAAGAACACTATATATATATATATAGAGAGACAATGATTTTATTGGTCTACTACTACTAGGACCAAAGCCACACCTGTTGTTTTAATTTTCAGGGCACCCTGCACCTGATCCCGTGCACTCTCCCCAACACCACCACCACCACCACCCTGGGTCCGCACTCCTTAGTAAAGTGAAACCCGAACCAAGCAGCAGTTTCACGCCCGTCCGCTCGAATAGTAGTGGGGAGATGGCCCAAAGGGGTCCACCCACCCCCACTGATGCCGATGCAACTATGCCTACTGACGTCATCCACCCGCATCGGGTGGTCGTCTCACCCCACGAAAGAGAAGGTAAAAGTGAATAGAAATACAAACAAATATTAAAATAATTAATTGTGGCTACGCTATATCGTTTTTTTTCTTTTATTCCGTTACATTGTGTATAATATAGTTTGTCATTGTTTTTTTGTGTGCATCCGCGCCCCAATCCGCAGGGTGCCGCATAAATATCGGAATGTCAAGCTGTAAATATTTATGTATCCTATCATAATTTTCAATGCATGTGGAAAAGCATTGATCCCAAAACTCATCTGAATATTACTAGATTTTCAGGTATTCTATAGTGTCGAATTGCAGGCTTCATTTTGTGGTTTACGGTTATATTGTCATCTTTTTGTAGTCACGACCTGCTTTTCAATTATTTAATTATCATGGATGATGCTGAGATTGTTTATTTTTTTTTTTTAGAAATAATTAATTAGAAAATTCATAGAAAAAACTTTTGAAAAAGGTTCGATTTCGTACATTCTCAATATGATTTATACTCAATTGGGAATATAACAAAAGATATTTTCCTCAGTTCATATGACTTGAAGACATTTCCTGCGTAAATTAATTCTGGGGCCATTTGAATTCCACTCGATCAAAGATTTACTTTGCAATGGGAAACTTTGTTTAGAGTTGCATTATTAAAATGACCTAAATAAAATTAATAGCAAGCGTTCTTAATTTATTAAATTGCTGCCTAATACTCATTAAATATAATTAAAAAGACTTGATAAAAATATCAGTTCATGGAAGATAGCCATTATTGTCTCTGATTGATGCCATTGATTGATTTGAATGCACACTGCATAGCGACTGCACAGTGATCTCCCTGTGACTAGCCGTGGTACTCTAGATAGCAAAGGGCACATGCAGTGGCTATCCTCTGTGTAACTGTAAAATCCATATTTACACTTTTGCGAGTTAATTTTTTTAAATCTTTAAACATAAAATTCGTTTCTGGTTGCTAAACAATCTTAACTGCTTTTTGGCCTCGGATGATTGGTTAGGTTAATTCAGGTACGAAAATAATCTTCCAAGGATATTGTTAATTGCTGAAAATGAATTTAATTAGAATTGAGTAATAATTTTGACAAACTGACAGTATTACTCCAGTTATAGTAATCACTACCTAACATTATTTACTGGCTTCGACCCAACATTGCACGTGACAAATACCGACACAACCCTTGTAACACGTGGATTAAATATAAACTTAGTTATGTTTCATATTCATTTTGTAAAGTCACTGATCAAATTTGGTTGCCAATGGCAAAGCATTATTGCATCTGTTGGAATTTATAATATTTTAAGACCTGAAACCCGTTGGCATCTAAATCTGGCCACTGGCTTCATGGGCGGTCGGTGAAATCGGAGATTGGGTGGCTAATAACGGCCAAGGGGCTTCGGGGGGGGGGCGGCAGCCACTCTCGAATGCGGGATAGTCACTCCAAGTCCATAGCACTGACCTCTCATGACTGGCTTCTATTTAAAGCATGAATTGTACTATTTTCTTTTATAATTATATTTCTAGTGTCTTTAAGTGTATTTTTCTCAATTTTATGTATTTTATTTGGATCTAAGTATTCATGATTTCTTTTTTTTTATTTGTCTGTACTTCATGTTGAATATATATATATATATATATGATATTGAAAAATTTTGGTATCTTCACTTTCAGATAATTTCAATTTTTGTTGTGTTGTAGGAATGCCTTCCCATAGTGCAATGGGGGTGCACGGTTCTCCTAGTGGTCTCGGTGGACCACCTTCTTCCTACTACGTCGGCACCAACCCTTCCAAATACCAAGAGAATGGACACGATACCTTTTCTGATTTCGTCACCCTAGTCTGTCAAGAGGCACAAAACTCCAGCAATAGCTCACAGGTAGATCTAGCAGTAAAACGATGTTAATTATGCTAAATTATAGATTTCTGATGCATATTTTCTCATGTTCTTTGCAATTCTAGTCCAGTCCTGGAACACCGACTATGCGGAGCCCAAATAAGATGACCCAGTTCTACAGCAGTTCCATGCTACCTCCACCTCCACCCCCACCAATGGCGCGGCCTGTCACCATTATTCGGACCGCAGGTATAATTTACATTTGATCTGATGTCGTTCCCTCCTCCCAGACTATTTGGTGCAATGACTCTGTCAGATTAAGATACTCGTCTCGTTGCCTAGATCTAATAGCGGCTTCAGCTAGTCCACCGTCCAATGTTCCTCCTTCTGGTTCTGGTAATGTTGGAACCAACGGGCCTAACGGAAACGAAGTTGGAGGTCATAATGGACCACCTTCTAGAGGGGACAGTCGCGACGATCCACCTTCACCGCCACCAACCATATCTGGTGAGTTACAATCACCACCGACCAGTAATTTAGACCGGGAGGGGGGAGGGAGAGGGAGAGGGAGGACAGCTGTCCTTGCTTGCTATGAAGGAAAGAACATCAAAATGACCAAAAACAGGGACGACACCCCCATTTTGGGGAATATAAAAGTTAAAAAAATATGCAGTAAGACTGAAAATGTTCAAATTTTTAGGGGAGGTAGCGCCACTGATCCTAACTATACCAGTGAAAAAACCAACCGCTTGAATATCTTGAATAAAGCATGGTTGAACCCAGCATTTGAAACCACAGCTGACAAATTGTAACACAGAAGGATTATTCTAGATTAATTCACAGATTATTCTAATTTTGATATAGGCGGTTCGAGCAGTGGAAATAATTCGGACGCTCCTCCCGTAAGTCGCTCCGTGTTGTCTAGTCCCTATTCCACGGGACGGTCAGAATATGCCTTCACCCATATACATCCTCAGTCTGGACAGGTAAAAGATTTATTTTGTTTCATTTTTTTATTGCGGGTCTCAATTGGTTGTGATAAATAGGCCAGGGTGAATGGGGAACCTTACTCACTCGATTAAGTTAACCGCCACGCTTTTTCTATCCTAAATGCGTGCTTCCATTTTTTTTTTTTTTTCTTGTTTTTTATTTCTCTTGTTTCCAAATTCAATTCCCTATCTATGACGTCACATGCTATGTGTTTCAACATGTGCACCCCATTCGGCATCTTCCTCGCTGGTGTGTCGCATGGGGTTGATGTTTTTCGATCCAAGAATAGATACTTGTGCTTCAAAAAAGACGCACACCAATGACTAAACATTCCTTCCTTAATTGATTTCATGCGCACAAGACGGGTTGAAGATATGAAAGTAGTTTATAAAACCTTTGCTCGAGTTCAATTTTTATTTATTTTCGGTGGAATGTGGCTGTTTTTGTTTATGACAAATATTTATGAGCCGTATATATATACTCATATATTTGGTATTTGTGTTAGTTTAAAAATTTTAGAAGCCCCTTTCATTCGGTATTCTTTTTAAAATTTTAATTTGTGTTGTTTTTGCACTTTTCTGATGGTTCTGACAGATAATGCTTTGCATCTTAAAAAATATGGACCTATTTTCAACCCCTTAACGTTTTTCCTGGAATTTATTTTAGGTTCACTTTTTAGCATCCCCTGCATTTTTCTCTTTATTTTGTGCTTGACTGAACGCACAACCAAAATAAGTTAATTTTTAATGTTCATTCACGATTAAACGTGTTTGCTATTTGCCAAACAAACTCCGAACCCATTAATTGAAGTAAGAGCAGCTTAGGGGATTTAGTTTAGCAGATGTTACATTATTTGCTGTTGCCTCCAGTGACATCAGCCTCTGATATAATAATGAAGAAATACAACCAATTAAACAAAAGTTTCAGGGACAATTCTTTAATGGATTAATGCAACTTTGCATCAACAACTGCATCTGTAATGCTTATATATTCTAATTTACTCCATTCAGCTTTTCACGTACCCGAACATAAGTCCAGTTAGCATGAGTGCCATGAGTGGCGTCATCAGTCCGACTAACCTGAGCTTATTCACTTCTCCCGTGACCACGCCACGTACCACCCCGCGTTCAACCCCCGTCCCTCGATGGAATGCCCCATTCATGAACATGGATGAGAATGTGGATTATGCCATGATGGCCAGCCTCATTCCGGGGACAAATCCTGATGATACACCACAGCTTATTGGAGAAGGTGCGTGAAGTGTATTCAATGATGATGTGCATGCATTTTCAACAGGATTTTGTGAATAAATTGTTCCATGAGTTCATTCACTCTGGTTTACTTACAATTTTTTTTAAAACTTTCAGAGCGTTATTTTAGTCCCGTTGTTCACAATAACGACTCGATGGAACCTCAGCAGAGTCAACCGTCTGGTGGTGCCACGACGCCACCTTCAAAATCACAGCCATCCTAAGGAGTGTGGGCTTTCTCAACTCTCCCTCGCATTGGACTATGGCTGTGAGGTGTAGAAGGTAAACCCCCCCCCCTACTCTATAAGAATAACCTATATTCTCTTTTCCTCACCATATATCTTCATCGTTTATTTCATTGCTTGTACCTCCTGAGCTGCATTTGGTTCTTAGCCATTGTCCATTTGGAATGGAAACTATTTTCGCAAAAGCAAATCAGATCGGAGGGAAAGCATTGAAGAAACATAAAAGATAAAAACCAGATGGAATTTTGTGGTGAAAGGTCATACGTGGAATGGACGGTGGTAATATGCAAAGAAGGTGGTGGCTTTGGATTCACTTTGCCATCTTGAAATAATAATAATATAATAATAATTACGAGGCTTTAAAAAGACAGAAGCAGTCATACACCTCTTTCTTCTTCTTCTTCTTCTTCCACTTCTCGAGAGAAAAACTTAGTTTATTTGTAGATTTATGTAATAAGTATTTGTAGAATCGGATTCTTCACTGCCCGGTTAATTGTTGGTTGGAAGATGAGCGGCTTAAAATGCAGTCGAATGGCACTTGTACAGTAATACGCCCGCCGCTGCAGTTGTTGTTGTTGTTTGTTTGTTAGTTACTCTGCTTTTGAGAAGGCTTGAGCGTGAGCGTTGACTTTTTCGATTCGGTATTCACGAGTTGGATTATATTGTTTGCAGAGGTTGGAGTTTGTCGTCCAATCTTCATGCTAGTTGGAATCGAATTTCATTGACATTCGGTTTTCTAGCCTTCATTAATTATCTAGTTTCAGTTTAAGAGTTCAACTAACTGGATTTGATTTGTTGCTATGCATGACGCCATTTTCATAGTTTTTATTTTATTGAATTCTAATTTGGTAAACGAACTACCAAGTGCCTCAAAATTAATTGCCATCGATGAGCAATCGATCTATTATGTATTGAATTATTTATTTTACAAATTGAGAGCTTTTTAGTAATAGTTAAAAGAAGGTGACAATTCCTTTACCAGAGCGCTAATTGATGAGGAAGATGTACTCGTGAATACCGTTTTATGTAAAGTTAGAAAAGTTTGTAGTGACGCCAGTAATGGATCGTCATTGCCGTTTTTGTTTTTGTGTAAAGGCTTACAAGAGGTTACGTGAATATTATTAAGTGAATTAATGGAATATTTGCTGTAATATACTTCCATGAAAAGGTTTTTATTCAGACAGGGTAATTAATATTGGACTGAAAACAGCCAGTGATTGAGTTTTTTTTAAAGAAAAAAGGAAAAGAAAATAGTATTGTCAGAGAAAGTTGAGGTTGTGTACATAAGATGCGGTTGACAGGTGTGGAATTTATCCTCTGGGTGCAAACTTGTGGTTTTTACCGAGGAGTCCGGTTATACGAGATGAGCAGCTGTGAAATTATCGAGTTATAAATATTCATGTTTTTTACTTGAAAATACGTTAAAATTTACTATGCCCATCATGCACCGAAGGTACTTTGATTTTTTTTTTGCCAGCTATGAGCTATTTTATTATATATCCGTTTTAAAAAGGTAGTTTTTTAAAAAATTAATATGTAGAATATATCTTACGAGATTTCTGCCCGCAGTGTTCACCTCTGATTGATGAACGATCGTTTTCTCCCCGAATCCCCCCGAGTCGAGTGTTGCCTTTTAGAAAACTGATGCAAACGGATAGAAATTGTAGTGACTTAACAAAAGAAAACGCAAATTTAGTGCCTCATCCACTCGCTTTCATGGGAAGTTCTCACTTTGTAAAATATTCCTCCCCCACGTTTTGTCAATCAGAGTTGAGCTGTGCGTGCAATCAATTCCCGAGTTTGTCTGTTTTCATTTGGAGAGTTTTTTAATGTCTACACTAAATGATTACCACGCTTCTAATCGTAACTTGTTTTGTGGCGTCCTTGTAAAAGAACCCCATAGTCACTACCAGCATTTGTTTTGTTTTTATTTTAAAGACTTATGTTTTTTTTTATTGAGAACTGTTTTTTTTTCTGTTTTGTTATGTCCTACGGTCCATTCATCTAAAGCGAAAGATACTAAATGGCGCTTCCAATAAATTGTGTACCAAAGTTACATATTAAATGTGAAACGCAATTAAGAAGTTTACGGAATTTTTTGGTGCATGTAAGCATCTTAAGTTTTCACTTTTGGTGTGTGCACAATGGGTATCACCAATGTTTTCTCAAGTAAATATAATTTTAATGTTAATTCTATCTAGTGATATATAATAACTAATAGGGGTTGTGCTCTCTGTTATTATCGCTCTTAAAATATTTTTAGCAGTGACTCCGTATTAACAGGAAAATAGACTACAAGTACAAAAACGCATGAAATTGCATGCAAAGAACCATTAAGAACGCCATTTAATATTTCTTCTCGCTTTAGACCCGAAGGGATTGAATTGGAAATGTAAACCGGTGATCGATGTCAGATTACTGACAAAGTCAGTTGGCCAGTGAATCATGCAGCTAGTTAAGGACATGTAATTTTATTTGATTGCTTCAAACTACCACCTTGCAAAGTCGAGATATCTTTAAAATAGGCAATAACTTCTGATTAGGTCTAGATAGTTAGTCTTCTTCTTCTTCTTTCTCGCCCTTTGTAGCAGAATCACTTTTGGCAAATGAACCTTAATTTTTAGTTACAGCAATAACTTGTTACACGTATGTCAACTTGCAACTCTTAAAAATAATTTTAATCTGTACTTTTCAATATTAATACTATAATGTTTTTGCCATTACCAATTCCTTACTATACGGACTTTATTAACTTGTTAGCACGTACCTGAGCCTCTCATCGAAATTCACATATTGGTTTATTTTTTATATAATATATCTATTAATAGTAATGCTAGTCATGAGTGCCCTACACAATTTTAGGCGCCGTTTCAGTAAATTTAAGTGTATAATAATGTCTTGCTTGCAATAAGGCCTTTGTTTTTATTTGTTCTCAATCTTATTCAGATCTAGATTATGGGCATTGAAAACTTCCATTTCAATTTGTTTGAACAATGCAGGAAACAGTTTTAATGTTACAATAATGCAGTTTGGACAGCCAATGCATGCATTGGGGTGGGGCAGGTTAGATTACCTGATATGAATATTTCTCACAAGGCATTCTTTTTATAGACATTCTATGCATTATTAAAAGTTTAATTTACATGACTTAGATAATGGCCAGTAGTATATCAATATTTTAAAATATCTATTCCTACTTTTTATGCCATATATACTGATATAACTTCATATGGGCCACATAAATGATGATGGTCTAAATATTGACATGTATTTGTTATGAAATTGTAATTTGGTACAGTTGATTAACTTTTGTTACATTAGTTTTCTTTTAGGTTTCATTTGTTTTTCAGTTAGAGGTACCCCTCATTTAATTGCAACCTGTACTTTTAAAATTCTCGAGGCATTGTTAATTAATACTAGATATCTATACCAACTTCTAGAGAGTATGTGAAGAATCACTTGATGGAGAGGATGGGAAGTGTTGTAACATTATATTAGCATAAAGAATCCACAGTACGGTACCCATGATAGTTTTGTTTTATAGTTAATTATTTAAAGCAGTGTTCAATGTGACAATGTGAACTTCTTTTATTTGCAATATTAATTTGTTTGGATGCATAAAGATTGCCTTTAACTTTGAAAATTGCCCCATGATACTTTGAGGATTTCTTTAAAATTACCTAAGACAATTATCATGGACGTCCATGATGTACGACAGTGTTAATAAAATTATAAGATTTGGTTTTAATACATTTCCTATCTGGAGTGATACAGACATTGTGACATCTTAACCTCTGAGACGACACTCCCCATCCTCTTCTATCAGATATGAAGCAGTTGGCTTTGGAAGTTGAATACATTGCTATAATATCGGTGCTTTTTGCCAAATAGGAACTAGATATAAGTTTTCAAGTAGTTTTCCATTCACTATCCATTCTGTTATTCAATTGCTGCATCATGAGGAGTTTTATACAGTTATGAAAGTTTCTTAGTGAATGGATTTGATTGATTATAATCGTGAAATAGTTATTGATTGATACTGAAGGAATTTTTTCAGGTAGCTGTTGTATTAACTTGATCTTTCCTCTTCCATCATTTGTGACCGTAATACCCTATGAGAATAAGCTACCTCATTTAACACGCATTCAGGCTAGGTCTAACAATATTGTTAACCGCATGCACATTTTCACTACTATACACATTTTTAATAGATGCTAGTCCTGAGTGGCCAATAGGAAATTTGAGGGATTTTTTGCTGGCTCAGGAGCAATAATATGTAGCAGTATAGAAACTTTGCACTTACAATTGTTAGTCCTGAAATCGGATGGGAAATTTCTAGGATTCATAATTTGAGAAAGATAAATCGTTAACTGATGCCCAGCCACAATTTTTGTCCAGCGATTGGGTTCCCAATCAATGGATGGCCTTTTTCATCCAGTCTGAGTGGGAATCTTTTTCATCGCATTTATCACTTAATTAACTGGCACTAATAATAGTCCATCACTGATTTCTAAGTGAAATTTTTCCCCTTCCTCGGGTAAAAGTGCAGTTTAGAACATTAGTTAGATGCCTATGATTTCATGACTGATTTAGGCGTGAGCTCGTATATATATATACATTGCTGAACTCGATAATTTTCAGTCACTAATTAAAATGGTAGGATTGATTTGTGGAGCCTTCAATGATCCATAATGCATTTGTCTCTTCCCATTTCCCAATCCTCACTCTACCCAGACACACACACACACACACACACTAGTTGCCTTTTTTAAAAACTGTATGCAATACTTTCACTTTTCATAAAATTTCACCATATTTAAATAGCTACACATTGAAATGCTAACGTTGCACTGCATTGAAAAATGTGTAACCAACAAAAATATGAAGTAGTTATTTCTTAAAGTAGGTTAATCAAGTAAATATTGAAATCTTACGAAGTAGTTACATTTATATATAAAAAATGTTATATATACTGTATATAGTCGTAATGAAACTTTTTTTTTTTTTTGTTATAAATGAAGGCAAAGCTAATTGTTGGTCAATTGAATTCCTACAATTAAAAGCCCAACCAAATGCTAATTGATCGAGAAAAAATTCAAACAAACTATCAAGTCTAAAATGATTGGGTATCCTCGTATTAAAATGCTTCTGAGTTAACAAATAGACAATTCTTTCTAGGTTCTCGAGATGCAATTTCTGAAAGATCTATTCATTTAAAAATGCCTTTTAAACCAGATTTCTTTTAAAATTTTGTTTTTAATTTTAGCAAAACCTTGGACGTACATTAATTTTGTCTCATTGAGCTTTCTCCTAGACAAACGTCGTTTTCATTTAAAGCATGCTGTGGGGACAACTTAAGGATGTTAAGAGCTTTTTTTTGAGAAATCGAAATGATTCAATGCAAATATTTCTTCTAGCTCAAAATTAAAAAAGCCTGCACCGAGAAAAGAGTCTTTAGCTGATACTTTAGACCTGTGCTAGGAAATGGCATTTAAACGACAAAAAAGTGTTACCCATTTGTGCCAGTGGCACAGACTATTCCTTTTTTTATCCTTTAAAAGATGCCATAATGAGTTAGCAGTGGTGTTTCATCTTACTATCTCCATTACTTTCTCTTACTATCTCCCGCGCTCATTTACCCCCAGCATGCTTTGATTTAATACCCCTTTGAAACTTCTAAAACAGAGATGGAAAGACGTTGAGCGAAATGCGCTGCAACGATTTAACTCTTTGTCGTCTCGATCCTTGCTGACGATTGCAGAATTGCATCTGAATGGCGTGCAAAATAGCTCCAACGTCTTCTATGCATTTCTTATCATGCATGGGCACCCCCTCACTCCTTACCTCTTATCCCCCTTCCTTTGCGCCCCCCACATATCATTTGAATTTTTATTCCATGTCATTCTATGGAGCCCTTTGCCTCTGGCTGTGCCGTATGACCAGACTGGCTTGTTGCCAGAAGCAAAGCTATGCTTTTAATGTCCAATTTTATGTGCTCGTCTAGCTCGCTCCCATCTTTTATCCGCATTGCTCGTGCTCAAATAGCCCTTTTCCTAGACTGGGGGTAACTAATGACCCCCACCCCCCTTCCCCGAGGAATCCCCAATCCACTCTCATCATTTTCTAATAGCCCAGCTACTTTTAATGCGCAATTGTGTCCCAGTCATGTCCCCTTGATTCCCCATCGTGAAATGGCAAGATTGAGTCGAGAAGTTGTCAGTGCGGCCATTATGCCGGATACTCCTAAATTTTGCGGATTGCCAGAGGGGGCCACTTTTACTTTTTCTTGGATGGTTTTAACA
The DNA here is from genome assembly GCA_034700285.1 of Proteroiulus fuscus. Classification (NCBI taxonomy): domain Eukaryota; kingdom Metazoa; phylum Arthropoda; class Diplopoda; order Julida; family Blaniulidae; genus Proteroiulus; species Proteroiulus fuscus. The sequence continues at coordinate 22,280 of JAQIXP010000368.1, forward strand.
AGAGTTATTTTAAATGTTGAGAAAAAAAAAATGTATTGGAGAGCGAATCGATCGATGTCGTTCGCCGCAATTGGGTATTTGAGTTTGAGATCTCTTTTATCTGCTGTGTAATCAGCTAGCGGTACTTAGATTATATGGAAGTAGCCACTATAATCATCATGCAGTTGGATACTTAGGAATCATTTTATCTTATGTTAAAATTAAATTAATATATTTGCACAACATTTTACTTCAATTCAAATTATATGCGAAATGAAGTAATTTTTGGGGACTTTTTAACTTTTGTGTATCTTAAAACTACTTTTGATAACTCAGATGTTGTTTGCGAATTTCTTGACTAACATGTTCTAAATTTCACCGAGATGTTAAGTAACTATATATAACAAGTTTTGCAGAGAAATGGCAGTAAAACTGGGCCCGCATAAACTCTTGTATTTTATGGATATTAAATGACCCACAATCCATGTCTTGTCACCCCTTTTATCATTTTCTTTTCTATTTTAAAATATGGAAATTGTATAAACTTTTTCCCCCAATTGCGGTTATTTGCATATTTTTCAATATTTTTACATGTTATTACGTTTGACAACTTCTGGATTATTTTTTTTTCATTGGCAATTCATATTTTTTTTTTTATTTCTGCTCATCCCTATTTCTCCAAATATATGACAAAATGGATTTTTTTTTATTATATCCTGTTTCATTTCCAATTTAAAATGGACGAATAACGATTGCCGGCGTTAGGAAGTAAGGCATTTGCATTGATTTGAGGGTCGGCTATCCAATTTTATTCGAGTTTCTTAAAATGTGGTTCGTTAAAGTGGTCATGGTTTTCAAATGGATCCAATTATTTGCTATGGGCTTTGGAAACTGGTGATTTCATTAAGGGAGTGGAATAATGAAACGGAAATGTTCTAAAAGGCCAGAAAGCGCTGCCAATTTGCATTGACCATGATTTCTATTTGCTAACTCAGAATAATCTAAACTTCCCCCAATTCTAATACATTTACCCATTGCTAATATTTTTATCTATAGTTTTAAAATAGTGCAAATTTATTCATTTTGTGAAATGTCGGTATATTAATAAGAGGCACCTGCCGTCAATGGCATAATTTGATTTTTATAAATTTATTGGATTAATCGTATGGCTTTCGATTCAAGATTATTATAATAAATTTTCAACAAACAGATACCCAAACATTTTTGTTTTGAAAGTATGATTGAATGATCTCGATTAAGTTAGAAATATATTGTCTAGTATGGACGAGCTTGTGAAATACGTAGTCACTTTTTATCCTGAACATTAGAGATTTGAGTGCAAAGTAGTTCAGTAATTAAAGGGATTTTCCACTTAATAATATGCAATCGTCCACTCACTAATTTCCCTGTTAAAATTATTCCAATTTCTACTTGCCTTCAGTATTTCTTTCTTGACTTTTCTTAATTTATGCCTTTCATTAAATCAATCGAGGGGCACCTTTAATGATAGTATTATTCAAATAAATTAGCTTATTAACTACAGTAATGTATAAAGTCCGTTAGGGCATGGACACTGGTCAGTGGTATACCAAAAATAAATTAGAAGCCATTCTGTTTTTTATATACTATTAATCTCCACTAGAACAAATAACTTGCAAAGTGCAAGACTTATTTGACCCTTTTTCATGTAGATAAATGTGTAATTTCTACTTGATTTCTTTCATTCGCTTCTATTAATATGCTATCGTTATAATTTAACGTTGTATTTATCGGAATTTTATTTTTAGAAATTTCAAGATATCCCCTCCAATGCCAAATAAGAAATAAGAATCAAAACCAAAGTAGAATCTAATTTACTGTTTGTACAACCTTTACTTCCCTTTTGCATTTGTTACTTATCCTAACCATGAAAATGTTTTAATCTTTGCTTTCTATTTCGAATTGGTATAAAATTTAATTTCGATCTCTGTTGAACTGGAATGGGTTTACTCTATGTGAAAGCAATGGCCGCAGTTATGAGATTTAATATTTCAACTAACTCCTGGATGTTATTCATTTACAGCCAGGAGTTATTACAATTACTAGTTGCATTACAGCATAAATACATTAATTAAATGGGAAATTATAGCAATAAAATCTTATAAACTATTTGACAGATATGGAAATTCGGCATAATTTTTTTATTATAAGTTTTAACAAATCTTCAAAGGAATGCATTGGTTTTCTAAAGGCAAAATTGTTAGTTTAACGATTACATTTTTTATTTTTTACTTTGAGCAGATTGCACTCTAGTTATCCAAGAGTTATGTAACAATGGCAATACTTGATCTTCATTTGTTCTTTCATGATTAATATATTATATATATTCGATAAAAGAAGAATTAGTAATTATTAAAGTCCCCATTATTCTACGTAAACTTCTTTGCGCCAGTGTATAAATATAATTGATAAGTATAGAAGACAATTGTAGTTAAAACCAGTCAGCTTGCATTATAAATTGATATATATATTATAACATTAGTTAAGAAGTTAGTGAAATTTCATGCAATTTATAGCAAGAAGGATTAACAGCTATTCTAGAAAAATCCAATTAAGGCTTCATAGAAAAAGCTGTTTTAAGACAAATTTTTTGATAGCACTCTTGAGAGACTATTATATATATATTATACATAATAATAATTATTATTATATACAACTACTCCGTTTGTTAATCTTGTTATCGCTCTTGTTAAATTTAATAACAATTGCAAGCAAAGGAGTCAAATTATTGTAGAATTGTATTGGGAATGATAGAATATGAAATTGTTTGCTGAAATGAATGTTAAAAGAAATTATGAATTTTGTTAAAGGAAAATAGTCTCCTTTTGAAATGATCTGCCTGTACAACTGTAATGAAAATGGTAATTTGAATTTTATGTAAAATAACTTGTGCTCTGCCTGCTAAATAATACTAAATATAATCAATCATGAAGAATAAATTTTAAATTAATTAAAGGAATTAACTATTTGAAATGAAAATTGACAGCAGTTTATGCTTATTAGTTACATATTTCTGAGAAGTAAACAACCATTATATAATTTAAAAAAATTATTACTTAAAAGAGTACAGGTATATAAAGTAATACATGTATTACTAAAAATAGAAACCCATCTTCAAAAATCAAAACTATTGTGGACAGATTTCTCAGTTCATTCTTATTTTTGCATTGATTATATTGGTCCTTATTTTGCAATGGAGCAAATGTAAATTTTTTTAATTTGTATTTTTAGAAGTTAAAAGACAAATGGATTTTAATGAAATATTTGCTATGGAGGTGCTACTATTTTCTACGTCAGTTCTCATTAATTATAGTAATAATTAACGGTGCCTCCTACATGCAAATGAATGGAGGGAAATCTCTGCCTTAATTACATGTTTACTGTTGTACGTGCTAACTAAAGACGAAATTCAACTTTGAAAATTAACTTTTGCATGATTTTCATCGTCAAATTTCACGTTTAGAATTTAATAATGTGAAAAAAATTAAATTTTTTAAATGAAAAGTGAAGCAAAGATTAATTGTTAAAATTATTAGACATGTGTACGATTGAGAAAAGCGATTATTAGATTATTTCACATTTAGTACTTGTCCAAGTTTTTTTTTAAAATTTCTTGATTGCTTTGTCATATCAAGGAGTTGTCTATAATAATTAATACTTATTTCCAATAATGCAGTAATTACAATTTGTTTGTTAAGCACCAGCCGGCACCAAAGATTCAAAAACTGTTATCAAATTCTGCAACTAAATTAAACAACTAATAGCTAATCATGTTTAATTATAGTACAGTAACTATTATAAATTACCAATAGACGCTTCCAATAATGCATTTTTTCCCTTGTTATCGTTTTCTCTAAGCTACCATGTATTAACCTTCCCTTATAGTCTTCCTCTCATTAAAATGCCCAAATTTCATCTCCTTGTTCAGAAAGCATAAGAATCAGTCCTTGTTAACTTTCTTTCAACTGTTTTGTTGCAGGTTGCATTCATTGTGTACATAACTTAATTCTGTTGTACAGTTTTATGCATTTTAAAAATTTCATCCCAAATCAGTGCTGTAGAATTGCTTTCATCAGAAGTTCTTTTTTTTTAACTCTTCACTTGCATAACTAATTATTTGGAAAATATGAAAACAAATTAAATAGCAGAAATGATTTTTTTTTATCTTAGTAAATACAGTCCTATTTGTAGATAATAATGATATAATCCATTTAATTTTTTAAAAAAAGTCATTTCTCCTAAAAGGCCATGGAACTTTACATTTTGACTTGTGAATTATTTTTGGTATAAATTGGTTTAATAACTTCCACAAATTAGTATTCATGTAAAAGGGAGAATGGTATGAAAACATTAGTTAGTTTTAACTTTCTCCCATTTTCAAACTTCATGTATTCAGATTAGATTTTTGAACTGCATTGCTCCTATTCATCATGCAATAATAACAATAGCCTATATACAAAATTTTTTATATTTTCATTGTTCCTCACTTTGTTTTCCTTATTGTGTTCTCTGAGTAAGTAGTGTTCAACTGAAATTAATACAAAGAGTGGCTTTAATGTTAAAATTAATCGTAAATTTCAGTTGATGAGGAATGACTGATGCAGAATAGTGATGTTGCATTTAAATGAGTTTTCTCTACTCACTATAATGAGTACATTTACTATTATATTATGAGTTTATATTCAGTTAAATGTCATGACTTTTTGATTTATATTGTTTATTGTACAAAATTGCATTGAACATAATGTTTGTACTAATTGATGGAGTCGAAATAACTTTTCTCGACTCACTATTTAAAAGTTGCCATTTGAATTAAGTGAAATAATTTGGAATGTGATTTTTAAATGCTAGCTAGACAAGTACATATTTATTTCATTCCTCTGGATTGATAGAAGTGGGATCCATTTTCGTATTCTTAATTATTTGTGAAATGGTGCATATTCTTATGATATCCCAGAAGAAACTAACCCATATTAACAATGAGCAATTAATTAGAATGTTATATATTCATCACTAAGTAGCTTTAAAATATGATAATAAATACCATGCACCATTTCATTCATTTTAAAAATAGATGCAATCACTATGAAATCTCAAACCTGATACTTTCTATTTCTTTTTTTTCCCCTTCCTGTTCCAGAGTAGCCTGTGCATTCGATGCTGAGAATGAACGAAATGTTTATCAATAGTTTCGATTATTTCAGTTTCACTGCAATTGTTTTCTTTGTTTTTAAGACACAATTATATGTCGCACTAATTCAAGTGTATGCATGTAGTTTATATAGTTAAATGCATCATCAGTTATTATATAAGTTGTTATTGGATAAAAAAAATAATGGATTGCTATTATTTATGTACAGAAAGTAAAATGTTACAAACCATGTATATTACGTGAATATTTGCTAACGTAATTTTCATTCCTAATTATATTAAGGAATGCATTGGTATGCAAATGGACAAGAAA
>JAQIXP010000369.1:0-27734 GCA_034700285.1 Proteroiulus fuscus
TACTCCCCCCCCCTTCTAGGTGACATCCCCCTTTATCACCCCCCCCTTCCCAAAACACACATACACACACATACACATGATACACGTACACGTACATGCGCCGATGGCAGCTGCTAGCTCTTCTTGGACGACTGCAGTTGAGAACTGCTCTGCAGATTGTCCATTTCCGAGGAGATGCTTATCCTGCTATAATCGCCTTCCAAACATCACGTATGTTGACAAGCAGTGATGAATCTTCAGAATTGTGTCTTCAAATAATGATGCGGGCTGCTATAGTGTGCTCGTGTTGATGTACACGGCCATTGCTTCAATGAACGTTGCACATCCTTCCTGACTTGATGATAGGGTACGTAATTATAACACTTACGTCACGGAACTTCAATCTATCCTAGCTTGTATCGCTTCTCGTAAAATCAGACGCCGTTGAATGTTGACCCTTTTTCGGCAGATAATCAAGACGTATCGATGAATGAAGCGTAGTTTTGATGAGAAGCGTTGACGACGTCATGAACATAACTCGTAGATCATTTCTTCACAAAGTGGCTGCATTCGCTTAATAATGCCACTACGATCATCCTCGAGTCGAAACCTCCTGCGTAGCACATATAATCTTCTGCTGGCCTTCCTTGTCCATGCCAAAATAGCCTAGTAATCTATCTCAGGGTAAAAAAAAAAAGTTTAAAATTTAAAAATGCAGTCACTTTAAAGGAAATTCCCCATGCAGATCCTGCCGGCAGTTCCTAGAAATGTCAAATGCATGAATGAAGTGTACGTCTTATTTAAAGTGAACAATTCCTGGTAATACAATGTACCATATTGGTTTATAATGCTCATTATTTTCAAATGAGCAGATTACAATTAACGGTACCTTTAATTGTAGTATATTATTTAGATCATGTATGATCCAAATATTGATCTTGAATATCTAAATGAAAGTCGATCTTGATTTATGTCCAAATTTACTCTGCCCTAGATCTTTTCCTGGATATAAATATAGTTTCATGTGTGATCGAGCAAGACTCTTAATAGCTCTAGCTCTCTCACACACACACACTCACACATTACATTGATTTCAAACAATTCCTATATATTTGTTAGTAAATAAAGTACATATGCATATACCGGTATAGCATTTTTAGCCCGTATAAAATTTTTGGGCTTTAACAGTCGCGCGCATTACATATTTCACTTGAAATATTTGCACTTAAATTTATTAATATTTATATTTAAGTGCATGGTTTATACCCTGGTACATATAATTTTCATTTTCTTGGCACCAAACCGTACATAGGCCTACATGAAACTCATCCAAGTATAATTACAAACAGCAGGTTCTCTGCCATTCCATTACCAAACCATCACATTTTTGTACCTTATCATATGATTTACCAAAATCTGGAATGTGGTAGAGAATGCCCCTGATCAAGCATACTTGATACTCTTGGGAATTATGTATACCTGCCTGAATGTAATAGGCCTAACAGATTGATGGCATTTCAATCCTTGCTGTTTTATTTTTACTCCATCTTCATTAACTGAAAAAAATACTTAATAACAGAAAAATAAGCATGGAAATAAATTAGGATTAATGTGATGAAAACACAAAGCAGTCAGCTAACAAGCTGCTAACCTACCCAACCGTTGACCATCAAGAAACAAGAATGGCGATTAAGTAAAAATTTGTTGCAGATATACATCATGTGACCAAAAAATTGTAATTTGCATAATTTGTATATTGCATATGACCTTTGTCCCTGCATGGTCATTCGACCAAGCTATTAAAATGTGTTTAATGGTGCCATAACAGCAGCAATTTTATGTATTTTTAATGCCCTGCTGTGGGTACACATTTAGTATCTTCATATTTAGTGTTTTCATTTCTCACATACAGAATTAAATTTCAACTTTTGCTGTAGATTCTATTGCTTGATTTCTAAAGAAGTTCCAGCACTCAATAAAGTACCTCATGAAAAATAATTTTGGTTTTTGAAAGCCTGGAATATTACCGTCATTTGAACAGCTTTTGTCAGAATTTCAATAGAATTTGTCATTTTGAACAGCATTGTAATTTTAGAAGTGATTATAAATGTCTAAAAAAATATATATGTATTCTTTTAAATTTTCTAAGTTCAGGAAATAAATCACTAGTTGATTATTTTTTTTGATTAGCTAGATCCACAAAGTGATTATAATTTTTGGAGATTTTTCTTAGCAAAACGATTTGTAAATTGTGTCAGATTTACAAATTACAAAGTGTATATGATATTCTCTTATTTACCAGGAATAAAGTCAAGTTTTTTTCTAATCCATTTTCCACATTTAATTCTATAATAACAAGTTAACTGTTTAACATTAATTTAAAAATAATTAATATTTTTATATCACATTTTTACACCTTTCATTTATTGGATTTCTTGTTGATGGTTAACTGCATATTTTTCAAATTTTTAAACGAATTCCTTAAACATAATTATGTAATATTTAAAAGAAAAAGAAAACAGATGACTTATGAAAATGCCACTACTTTTAAGTATTTTGTTTAATTTAATCTCGAATGAAATGCATTTATTTTGCAACAAAAGTACAGTAAAAACATAGAAGCACAGATTGAATATTTTTGCAATCCCTTTTTCTATGTCATGTGTTATTGCTGAATGTATTTATCTATAATTTCTATAGAAACCTTTGCAAATCAGAGTTCAACTTCACTATTGGCAAATGTCATGGAATCTATTTTGTGTTACATTTGTGGATTTACAAAGTTAATGTCAATATCTAACTTATAAATAAAAAAAAATCCAAGAAATATTGACCATTATTTGAAGTTTAGAACCAGTTTTCTCTAAAGAAAAATCTAACAAATGAAAAAAAAATCCATTGAATAACATATTCTAAGTAGGATTTTAATGTATTCTAATATTGATTTTCTTCACTCATTTTTTTAAGGGACTTGATTATAGCTTGATGAATACGACCTAAACTTTATGATTTGCTAAAAAGTCAAATTTAGTTTTAGCACTAGAAATGCAAAACAAAGTAGATTCCTCTGCTTCATTATTTTACGATTAGCTTTTCAATCTAAATCGCATGCCTCAGACACCTTAGGAATAACTTGATAAGTTTCCCAGTTTCCCTTTCGACACTTTTCTTAAAACGTGGTTGTTAGTAAAGGAATAGATCTGGAACAGAACAAAAAACCCAGTATCAACAAAATTCAACTAAAACATTTCAATTTATCATTCTGCTTAAACATCACCACAGTAATTACGAATGTGTTAAAATTTATTTTTAAGATGGATTTTTCAAGCTCTTCCATTTCAAATTATTCATAAGTAAATGTATAACGCATGATTTGCTCTTGCTACGGAGGAGGTTACACATCTGCCATGAAGTATAGCTTAGTACTTTCCCGCATGATGGGAGTCATGTCAACATTTTTTTCTAATCCATTCATTAGATGGTTAATAGGATAAAAATTGAGTACTTCGTTTTCACAAGGGCTGCATTCTGGCTACGAGTCTTTCGACGAATGCGATGGTAATCCGCAAAAAGCCCAGAACGTCCTACGACTAGACTTAAAGAAAATGAAATCGATCGATTTAATTTTTCTTTAAAACATTGCATCATATTAAAAAAAAAAAAATACTTGGGGAAAATCGACACGGTTAAGAATTAGTGGTGGTGAATGAATGAATCTAGAAAAATATTCAACACATTCATCCATAAAATAATTAAAATAACGGCATGCCGACATAAATTGAGAGAGAAAAATCCATTTTTCTCAGTTTAAAAATTTATAATACAGATTTAATAGGATGAGGTTTGACTTTTGAGTCAAAACTGCGTCACTTGATAATCGTTCTCCTTTCTAAATGTGTCCACGATTTTTTCGTTTTCGCGTCCGTTTCGGCCATTGTTTCGACCGGTCTCTTCGTCGTCATCCACGATGTAACCAGGATTGAGATGCCCGTGGAAATCGAATTCTCCGTCGTCTTTTTCGCTTCCGTCCGCTTGCTTTTGCACGAAATTTACAAACACCTGCGAAGCGAGAGAACGGCATCGACAAATTTGCAATTTTGAGCATTTTGGGATTATCGAACAAAATTTACTCACTTGATCCAACGTTGTCTGCGTGACCGAAAAATCTTCGATGCCCATGGTTTCCTTGGCACTTTCCAACTGGGAGAAAACGTCTCCCAAAGACGTACTTGCGCGTGATATCAGAAACTTGATGGTGGTGCAATGCTGAGCCTACGAGGATTCGAGTAAATGACATTTCAAATAGTCTGGCCCTGAGAATGGCGACATAACGATCAGTTGGGTTACTACCTTAAGAATGCTTCCAGGGAAATTGGTGTGGATAAAAGCGAGTATCTCTTTCCAATCCTTCGGATTATCCTGGATTCTTAGTGTGATCGTGTAACCGTCGCCAAATCTAAATATAATAAATAGGAATGAGGAGGACAAAGCAGTCTAGCTTAAAAAGTAATTACATTAGTGATGCCGTTAAGAAATTCCAGAGAAAGAATAGAGATTGATCAACGACCGAATATAATGAGAATGCAGTTTTAGTACGCCGCGCTTACTTGTGCTTTAGATATTGCGGGCTTCCCAGGCACTGAAATCGTCCATTGACCATAATGGCCAAACGATTGCACAGTGTGTCACACTCTTCCATGCTGTGCGAAGTGAGTATTACGGAACGCTTATCCTTGGTGATCTGGCTTATGTTATTCCAGACAAGTCGTCTGGTGGTGGGATCCATCCCGCTAGTCGGTTCGTCCTAACGAACGAACGCAAAATTTTAACTTTAACGGCACGATTCTACACCACTATCGTTGGCGAGCGAAGGGTTCTCACCATGAGCACAACATCTGGATTTCCCATGACCGCCACGGCAGCACACAATTTGCGCTTCGTTCCGCAACTGTACGTATTGGTGACGTTTCTGGCGTCTTTTTGCAAATTGAATTGAACCACCGCTTTGTAAACAGCCTGAGAGAGGACAAAATTTTTATCAGTCGGATATAAATGCGCGTCCGTAACCAACCGAATGGAGGCAGCCAGTCATCTCGTTATCGACGTACCAATGGAATGTCCACGTCCGGAATACCTCTCAGTCCGGCATAGACCGACAGCAGTTCCTCCGCCGTCAGCATGTCGTCCACAGCATTGGCTTGTGGACAATAGCCAATGTTTTGAGACCCGTTGGAAATTGCCGAAGAAATGCTGATAAATGAAAAAGGGTTAATTGTGGATGACCCACGAAAGAAGGAAGAAAGATCCTTCCGTGACAAATACCCTTTATTTCTGAAAAGAACTTCTCCGAAAGTGGGTTGAATTTCCCCGGTGAGCATCCTGAATATGGTGGTTTTCCCGGCTCCGTTTATTCCCAGTAACCCAAAGCACTATACATCATTAAAAATAAACGTATTATTTTAGCAATTAAAAAGTGAAATTCCAATTTATCAATCCTTTGAAGGAATAAAATATCAATAATCTCACTTCGCCTTTGGGAATCGACAAACAGACGCGATCGACCGCCACCGTTTTCCCCGTCACGCCGTCAAACACCTTGTATAAATTTCCCAAACTCATCAGATCGCCCGTGTTTTCGCGGTTCAATACTTTCTGACGTTCTTGTTTCACGTCGGAATCTTCCGTCGGGTCACCTTTGGGGAACGAGTTTCTCCTAAGGTTAGAACCAGGAAATGAAAAGTGCGTAAGCGTTATCGGCCTAATTTTAGAGTGCGCTCACTTGACTAGAAATGGCGATTCGACACCCTACTGACCGTCTTTCGATCCAGATCAGAACATGGGGCATGTATTCCAGAATCAAGTTGACCACGAAAAAGAAACCCCCTTGGAAGGCCAATACGATGATATTCCAGCCTAGGACGCTTAAGCTGAAGGGATTGACGTAAGTGTCGTCGCCGAAACGGAGGAAGATCTCCGCTTGGATGTAATTCTTGGTCATGTTGACGAGTCCCCTGCAAAAGGCGTACTGTGGAAACGCCAGGAAAACATATTCTAATATGTACAGAGCGGTGGCCATGGACTGAAATATATACGTAATAAGTGTGATGAATTAAGACTGCAAAGAAAATAATACATAAGACACACATGCGTCGACTGTAAAGGGGAGCACTCGCCTCGTTCTTCATGAAAAGGAACAACAGTAGCGTGCAGAAAGTGGTCTTTATTCCGATGAAATTATTGGTGCAAAACAAAATCATGCTGGCGAGGCTGGCCTCGTTGAAGAACTTTTCGGCTATGTACATCAAGGGAGTCGTGGCCCAGCTTAAAACGAGAAAATGGCAGGGTTAAAACGCCGTGAAAGTCTAGGAGAGCTACCTAAATGTCTCCTTTAGAATTATTCGCTATGTTTACAATTACTTCGTGGCACACATTTCAATATAGTTTCTAGACCCCACCCGTGCCCAGGGGGAAAGATACTGACCCGAACATGTAAAGCATGACCAAAGTGGCCGCGAAATTATGTCCGTACAAATAGAGGGGCAAGTTGAAGACGGCTATGATGACGGCGGACAGGCAGACGGGAATGCAGAGGATGACCATGTCGGAGAACATGGCGGCAACCCAGTAAGTCAGCGGACTGACGCCACTCACGTACTGCAAACGCTTTTCTTCGTTGACACGCTCCTTTACCACATATATTACAAATCCAGCCGGAATAAACGAGAAGGCAATAAGGAACACAATGGCATTGCCAACATCTACCACATGATGACTCCTGAAGGATAGAAAAAACGTGGTGGGATATACTCGATGATTCCAGTCAACTCTTTGCGCAGTACCCAGTACACGTGTCATAGTCGGTAACCACAAAAGTTATGAAAGGGTGTACTTACAGCGAATCCAATCCTAGCTGCGTATTTGACAAATGAAGAGGATGATTGTAAGTGGAAATGCCTTTAATAATAACTCTTTATTTAATATTTAGCCACTGTAATACGGATCTCAATGCAAATGTAGAAAACTACATCACAATGACGGTTCTTTTCTTGTGGACGGGAGAACACGAGCGTAAATTAGCTTACCATAGTGGGCGTAGTCCTTGTTATCATTGGAGTGAACCAATGCCCTCAGATACACGTTGTTGAGAGAACTAAGGTAGGAAGGCATGGCGTGGTGACCTTTGTTGTTATACCAGGCAATTCCGTTTTCACTCGCGCCAGGAAGTGATCCATCCCTCTTCTTGGTAGCGAGAGTCCAACCGCCGAACCTGTAAGAATGGTTTGCCCACATTCGATAACAACGTTTCTCGTTTAGTGGATTCATTTTGGAAGAAAAGACTCGCCTGCCGTTCTTATCGGTGTACTCGTCGTTGGTGGCAATAATCCACCTCGAAGCGTCACTCCCATTGATTTTGTAAAGAACGTCCGTGCTGTTTGTTAAGTAACGAAGCAAGTCGAAGGTGACATATTGGTCGCCGCACACCTTGTCTTCGGGCGCACCACACGTGCATTGTTGTTTGAGAGTAACTACCGGTTCTGGCGCAGGTGGTTGTCGTCCGTTTAAATATTGACAGACGGGTAGCTTACTAAAAATTAAGGTTTTTCTTTTATAAAGTCGTAAAGAGTCGTGGATTAACTAAAGAAAACGTCACTCACTCATTGGAAAGTGGCGATAAACACGTCGTCCCTATTCCAGGTGGTCCGAGCAAGATCCTAGCCAAACTCTGTCCTTCTTCCGTATCGGCTCTGTTAATTAGTAGAGATGAGATAGGTTTTTTTTAGACTGCGAGGCATTACTTCCAAAATAATCAAAGTCGAGCAAATGGGATAGGCAAACATTTGATTAAGGACAGGCCAATGAACCCAAATTAATCCAACACTTATCTCCCCGACTGTTAAAAACTACAAACGGAACGTACACGAAGAACGAATTTGTATCCGGTCCATACAAGGCGGGCTCCAGTCTTAGGGCTGGACTGAAGGGATCCGTCGGTGGTCGGATGACTGTCATTCCCATGGCGATGGCAACAAAGATGCAAGGCAGAACAATACAGCTGATGAGAGAGCGCCAATCGCGCCGGAAATGATGAAAACGCTTGGTCACCAGCCATTTAAACTGATTCCATTGGAGAGCCAGGCCTTTCAAGTGACTGTAGTGGACCTGATACAAAGTCTTGTTAAGCCAGGCATCCATTCCGATCTGGGATTCTGCATTAAAAAATGATAACATTTGCACGGCACTGGAGTGAACATTGACTGAAGGTTAAGAATCTAAAATTTTTTCCCCTAACCTTGTCTTTTCAGGACGTTTGACAAGGTGGTCTGTATGGGATCTCCCGGTGGAATTTCCTCGACGATTGAATCTTTGGCGCCGATTCCCTTCTTGATCATTTGTACCTTCTTGGCCAGCATCATGATTTTGTGACCCTGCGAGGTGATCGGCAGGCCAGCCTCGGTTTGTAAGCAAACGTTCATAAATACCTGCGGAGGGAGAAAGAAGAACTTTTGTTCATGCCAGCTTATTGTCATTATTAAGTCTCAAGAAAATCATGGTTTTTTTTCTACTCTACCTCTTCCAAAGTAGTGCATGATAGACCATAACTTCCGATTCCCAGTCGCATTTGATGTTTCTCCAATTCCAAAAAGAATTGATCTAAAGTATGAGGTGTACCATCGTCATTGCAATAGGGTAAACCAAAGACCATTTCGTTTCCTTGATCCTCTAATAGTTGCACATTAGGAATGTAGGGGCGGATGAAAGTGAAAACACTGGCCGCATTGCAGTTGTCTTTGAAGACAAAGGAATAATCCAAATTGAAACATGTTGCAGAAACCAGTGAAATGAAGATAAATAAATGGGAACTAGCTTGCGAGTCATACTTTGAGTGTCGCTCCCTGAAGACGTGGAAATGGCTCCCGAATCGGTGTCACTCCCAAAATCTGGACTGGTTTTGCATATGTTCAACTGATAACCAGATCCGAAACTCCTCTTCAGTTTTAATGGCGATGCACAACACAGTAATTTACCCTGCATTAAGAAATGGGTTAATTTTACTGGTCCAAACCAAGCGCACCAAATCTCGTAAATATTGGAAGTGCCGAAGATGATATGAAGGACTTAATACCTGACATATGATGGCGACTCGGTCGCTGAGGATGTCGGCCTCGTCCAGGTTATGAGTGGTAAGTAAAATGGTCCTTCCTTTTTTGTATTTTGCAATTAAATTCCAAATGTGCCTTCGCGCCACCGGATCCACACCAGACGTGGGTTCGTCTAAGATAATGGTCTGCGATCCTCCGACGAAGGCGATGGCCACGCTCAGGCGACGTTTCATTCCACCGGACAGATTTTCGGCCAATTCGTCTTGACGTTGGCGGAGGCCCATGGAAATCAACATACTTGATACATAATAGCAACGCAAGAATTTAAAAAAAAATGCAAAGGAATGGTCTAATGGATGGGACGATAGCCCAGTGCGATTGAAAAGGGCAAATGATAAGTTAAAACAGACAAGACTCACGCATTGACATCCTCTTTGAGACGTTCGGGACTTAGATTTCCCTTTAATCGAGCGAAAAATTCCAAATGCTCTCTGACCGTCAGTCTGTAAATAGTTGTGTGAAAGTGAGCGATTCAAAGACTGGTACCCTACATAGGGCACCTAGTATATAGATAAATAAAAATAATGCTCACAGATTAAAAAGGACATTGTACTGAGGACATATGCCAAGATTTTTACGAATTTTGTTAAATTCGTAGACAACATCATGGCCGTAAATAGTCGCCCATCCGGAGAGTGGTGGAAATTGTCCAGTGAGCATGTTTCTAAGTGAAAATAACCGGCATCAGTTAAAATACGGTTTTGAGCCGAGTTACAAAGGAATAGGGAGACGATCTTACATGGTGGTGGTTTTTCCAGCTCCATTCTGACCCAGCAAGCAGGTGATCTGGCCTTCATAAAAATCGAGAGATAATCCTTCAATGGCCACTATTTCATTAGATCTCCCCAGATGAAAAACCTTGCGTAGCTTTTGTAAGGAAATTCCCACTTTGTAATTATTATTTCCATTGGATTTATTCTCATCGGAAGGAATTGATCCATCTGTAAAATTACGAAAAATCTTACGTTCTCTTGAATCTTTTTATTACCGGAGCACAAATAAAATAACTCACCTTTTAAACTCGAGCGTAGATTGCCAAAACTGTCTCTATCTGAAAGTAATTGATTGCTCGTACCCAAACGGCTAGGAGAGTTTGGCATGAACGGCCAGAAAATGTAACGGATTAACTTCTGATCGCTTCGGTGAAAAACTTGAAAGGAAATGGTATCGTAGTAAATGAAGCAAGAAGCAGCATTATTTGTTTCTTAAATTAATATTTCTATGGATCTACTACTGACTCCTCCCAATTTTTGAACATTACCTTTTTCCTCTAAACAAACAAAGCCATATTTCTAAAACCATTACAACAATTACAGATAAAATGGAAAACTCACCATTAATTACTGCGCTAAAATAGGTTGCTAAAATGAAATAGAGCGCTCCATCGATGGCCATCACGATACAGCACCAGGCAAAACTCATGTCGTCGTTGGGCATAGGACTATCCCAAATATTGGACCATTGGATGCCCTGTTCCTGAGCTTCAAAACGAGTTATGTAAAGACATCCTTGACCAAATGACGTTGCCATCAGAATACTCTATAATAATTCATCCATTATTAAAAGCAGATTCTCTTATTTGACGCTAGACTTTTCCAGAAGTTCACGTATGTCTCACCATCAAAATTCTCTGGATGAAATTCAGATGCGTTTCAAGGATGATAATGACGATAAAAGGGACATAAGACGATATGTATAACAAAACAGCAGTAATGGCAGCAACGGTGGCAGTCTTAAACCAGAGGCTCATCAAATAACTAGATAAATAAGAATGTTATAACATCATCGCATATATTGCTTTGATTAGTCTCAACATATATATTGGGATGGGCGGGTGGGGATGAACAGAAATGTTTCCAAAAAAAAAAATAAACAACAAGGATCATGCAACCAGAAAATGTTCTATTCTAATTTGGAGAAAAGTGTTCAGCTAATCGAGGTCCCACTTACCAAAACATGATACTAGCAACAGCAAAGGTGAAAAAGAAAACGAAAAGCACGCTCAGGTCCGAATTGGGAAACACGCCGCCGTATTTCAAAATTAGGACGATTGCAACGTTGGTGGCCAGCATGACAAAAAAACAACTGATAAACCACGACAACCAACTGATCCAGGCCTTCAAGCCCATGATGTGCATTATCTATAAAATAAAAAAGAGCATTCTGTTTACGAATAAAAGCTATTAAGAATGCCGACACATTATTAAAACGTGCGCGATGCCTCGACTGACCTGTTCGAGCATCATTTCACGATCGAGTACTAGTTCTCGCACAAAGAAGGCAATTATAAATATCCACGCCAAGGTGGTGATGGCCGGAATACTCGATCGCAACATAAAACCAAAGCTGAAGTAAGAAAAACAAACGGCAACATTTTAAAATGGCATTTTCTCGATGTCCATTTAAAAAATGAATGAGCCTCACTCGTCACTCCAATGACAGGGATAAGGAAACTGTTGCAGGTAGATTCCAGGTAACCGGACATCTCGGCCGACTTGAAGTCTGATGATGGCCTGATCTACCATATCCTGTATTTCCACGAATCCTCTCAGGTAACGCATATTTTCGAGGAAATCATCTTCGGGACCGGGTTTCCAATATCTGCAGGAATGCCAAAACTTAAATTTTAAATTCGCTCCAATTGTAAACTTAAAAACGTGAATAAGTAACGTACGGTATCCATTTTCAAATGCAGTTTACTGACCTGGTCTTTAATATTTTCGTGGTTGGAGAATCATCGATGTCCATTCGGATTTTGTACGAAATGTGAGGTGGCAAGGCCTGAAGCGAATCGTTGGAAGAATTACCATCGTCGAGGACATTGCGTTTTGTTCGCGCGTTGTCGGATAAATTTGTAAAAACTATACCTGGAGTTTTTATCATAAAAAGAACATTGTTATTCTTATAAATGCACGATAAACGATTAAAAAAAAGTTTTGTTACAAATACATGTAGTCAATTATTTGGTTTGGTATGAAGATGGACGACGAACGTACCAGCCATAAAAATTCCCTGTTTATGATAGTAACTGGCCGCATTCGCTAACTCCTGTTCGCTGTCGTATCCGATCATACGATTCATTTCAAAACATTCCAGACCTTCGCTTAATGCCGAGGCAGCACCCAGAAACCTCTGTGGATTTCCCATTTCTTCCAATGTCGAGGACAGGTTCAGCACAGCGTTGGTTATCTGGGGACCCATCAGACCCTCAACCACACTCTTGGCCAATGGCAGTGATAAGATATCCTCCATCGTAGTCAGTTGGTTGGTGGCAAAGTCGCCCAAAAGTACAAATCCTTTCGTCCACCTCTGAGTCATAGTTACCAACTTGGCTAAACCATCAAAAGTTTGATTGGCCTGAAAATGATGAAAAATTTTATGTTAACGATAAATTTATCCGTGGAGCTGCCAAAATTGAAAAAGATAAAATTAGGATTCCCCGTACTTCCGTCATAATCTTCCTCGACAGAGCGTCGTTTGGAGCAAAAAGTAATTTGCCTTGTAATAGTGGTTTCACAAATCCCCAAATAACTGCCCCAGCAGGACGATAAGCAATTTGCTGATAGAGAATTTGACAAAATTTAGCTGCAATAAAAAAAAAGACAACACTATTAATAAATTTTAGAATAAATAATTACAAATTATGCAGTGGCTGTCTTAAAGCTTGAGAGGTATGCTAAAGTTGAATTATAAGTATCTCACTAGGTAAGGCTTTCAGTTCAGCCCGGTCTTTATCTTCTGGAGGTTTGTCGCTCGAACTTTGAACGAGTCGAAAATATTCATCAAAACTTCTTATAGGGCGACCGCAGAGCATATCGCCAGTCACGGATATCAGAGAACTGGATATTTCTGGAAGATGGTTGGTGAGGATAAGATATACTGCGTAGGTGCATCGAAGCTTCGGGGAAAGCTTGACCGAGTTATAAAACTGTAAGCTGACATTACCTCCTCGTGCCAATTTTTCAGGATCCAATTGTTTCATGATATCGAGCAGTGTTCCTTCTTCCTGAAGCGCTTTCAGCTCTTGTAGAATCAGAGGAAATAAATCTCTCGCACCCAACAAGGAAACAATGGATCGGAACGCATCATCCGGATCGACGCCCGCCTTGTCTGCAATTCCAATTATCACTAAACGCATTTCCTGATGAGATATCGTTTAGAGAAAACCCGAGCAATTATCGATTAAAGAAATGCGCGGACCCAAACAAGTCTTATTTGGGATTTCAGCTCACTGCTAAGCTTACTCACGTGTTTTAATAATTTCTGAAAGTCTATGTTGTCAAAGAAAATGTTGATGACTCTGGATGCATCAGAGGCATCCTGAGAACACAAAGCGTCATACAGAAGCCCCACACTCTTCGGATTGGCCGACACGTTGAAAACACTTTGCATGATGCTCGTGTCACAAAATAATGTTTCCAATTTCGTCAACTGAACGTCAAAAATCAGCTGAAAAATTAAAGTAAGGCAAAATAAGTGGAAGTATGCCATTCTTTCGGTGCATAATCTGCACCTTTACAACGTTGAAATGGAGCATCGACGTACGACGGAAATGTTCATGGTTAAATTCATCGCGACTTCCACAGTATCTTCCTTCAAGCCTTTGCTCTTTAAAAACTCCTGTATTTCTCTAGTGCCAGCGTCGCTTATTATCTCAAGAAGCTTAACTGCAATCGAGAGAAACAAAATTGCGATTACATTTTTTTCGATGTTTGTGAGCAGCTGGGATACATCTATTCCAAGGTTTGGCCATTAATATAAGTAGTGTTTGCTTCAACTAACAGGTATGGTTTCTGAGACTTTTGTCCATGAAATTGTAAATAGAATGAACGCCACTAGCTAATTGTGAAAGATCTTCCTCAAAATAGCTTCCATAAATAAGTGGCATGAGGTCTTCATTCACAGTGTCCATTCTTCAAAAAAAAATATAAAATACACAAAGTTTTCATTAATTAGTCACTCGCAAGTCTAGAGGGGAATCGAGCTCATTAAATTTATGCTAGCTTAAAATAATGTTGAAATAGGCACCGCGTCACTCACCCATTAGCCAAGGCAGTTATATTTTCGGCATACATTAGCGGCAAGACAAGCTCCACAACGCGCCTCAAGGTGATATTCGTAGTCAGCTGATCGAAGTTCAGATCTCCCAGGGAAGCCTTTATTTCGATCATAGTCTTTCCGAGGCTTCCAATGCGGCGCCCGACTGCCATGACCAGATTCCAAGAAAGAAGAGTCTGCATTTGCAATGCCGGTAAGATGTTGCGCACTTTGACTCGGTCGATCGTTTCCAAAAAGGCTTCGGCAGTGGCTCGTCCAACGTCGAGGTCGCCGTCTTTACAAAGATTCTGACTCAACTCGTACACGATGGAGTCGGCGGACACACCGGCAGGAGGAAGCGTAAATTTGGCCAACTTGGTTGAATTACAGAAAATCTTGGCAATTTCCAATGGATTGTAATGAGTGGCTGCTAACTATAACAGAAAGTAAAATAGAAATTATTTTTGAATAAACTTGTTTGTTGGCAACACTAATGATGGAATTATTTGTGACGAAACAGACTCTGTTAAGGTTAATTGATCCGTCGACCAGCGCCATAAAAACGGGATTCTCCGATGAATTGCTGCCCAATGAATTATTTAATTTAAGAATGGTCTTCGTAAATACATAAACTGTAACCCGAGGAGTAAAAAAAGCTTTTTTTTAAATTCTTCCATAAAAAATTAACAATTAAAGCCCATATCGGGCTTTTAATTACCAGGTACTTGTCCTTTAACATAATTAAGGATATTTTCCATCAGGGGAACCAAATCCAAGGAATCCGTTAAGGCAGTAATGTTGGGAAGATTAAGTAAAGGCATTGCTTTACTAATCAATTTCAAATATCTGAAATAATAATTCAAAATTGCAATTAAGACCAAGAGATCTCCAAGAAACCACTTACGAACTGCTGGTACGGGAAACCCTAGCTTTGACTCGTTGAAAAATTTGACTGATTTGTACAAAAGCAATTCACTTTTTTCAGTTAAATTGCAAATCAGCTTCTTACTTGTCAATTTCGCTAATGACGGCCGCTTGAGTGTCTTCCTGAAAGCAGTCTTTAATCCTTTGGATTCTCGTATCGGACTCCACATAATCGACGACGAGATCGTTCAAGGAATCGGACAGCCGAGACGTGGCATTAAACATCACCGGGCAAGTGCTGCTTTGGCCGCTGGGTTCGGGGATTCGAGCTAGGCTGACTTCAGTGACATGAACTCGCAACTGAAGGAAGAAAAGGTTTCATTTCTTTCAAAATTTCGTGCAATCTTCTACATAACCTTAAACTCTACACGACCGATCATTCGAACCTCTTTAAGCGTTTCCACCAAGTCGAGATTGTTTTTCAAGCGATGATAGATCGAGGTCAGATTCATGCGGGGAAAATCGCACAAGAATCTCTCATATTCTGACATTGGGGGAAAAAAGGATGGAACTTACGAATTTTAAAAATCCTCAGAATTGACAGAAGAATAAGCTTTCTTACCTGCTGCCAAAAGAACTTGCTTATCCACGAGTTGAATGAGACCCGTAAAGGGAGCGTAATTGATCCACGGCATAGTCGGACAAACGGTCTCGCCACTAAATGTAAAAGCATTGGGATTTAGAAACTAGATGACTATGCAAGCATCACAATTAAACACTAAATTGAAAATGTTACCTAAGGGCAATCATTTTAGGTAGGACTTCTCCAAACGTCTTGAAGGCAGGTTGCCAACTTGACCAGAGAAATCCAGGGTAGAAATCGGTCGGTGGTTCGCGACACACGTCATCCAAATAATGGACAGAATGGGAGAACGCCGACCAGTCAAATGGAATTGACCGACTCCATTGGGGATCGGTGAACCAAGGTGAATTTGAGGGTAGGACAATCATCTAAAACAAAATCATCCGTTATACTATCGTAAAAGTTGAATATTTTTTCATGCACAAATAAATACGTACAATATTTTCTACAATAGATTTCACGTTTTCTTTCGAAATTTTAAAGTCATCCATCATGATCGACGTCCACCGTGAGGGCGGCGAGTTGCAAAAATGTTGGAAAAGATCGCTTACGCTCACCCGGTCATTCAATTGGTTCGCAATCGACGATAAATCCAGATGGTCTTTTGGATAAGTAGCACAAAAATAAGAAGTCTCATTCGGATACGTCTCAAAATATTTCAGCTTTAACAAAAAAAAAATTTCCATTATGACATTATATTTTGGTATCAAATGAAATTCCTCATGCCACACTGACTAACTTGTCTGAGAAAAGCATATGCCACGGCAAGGTCGGCAGCACGTTTAACACCGATGTGGATCTGGTCAACCGCTTCCGATAGAAGTGTCACGTCCGTAATAATATTGTAAAGCTTCCGCCGACGTTGAGAGACGGGATCTACAATTATGGTAAGGTGGAAACTGGAATGATGGCGGCAGGATTTCATACTAATATCAAATAACATAAACTTGCTCTCACCTTTCGTGACGTTCAGCGTTTGAAGAACAACATCGATTTGCAAATTAACAAGCTGCAGATACGTTTCTGCCTCAGACCAGTCCGGTATTAATTCCACCAACGAAACATATTGTATCGACATCTCAATCCTGAAATTGTTATTTTATCATCGCAGCATTAAAGATTGGCCTTAAAAATGTATTGGGATAATTATATATATATATGTTCAGTTGAATGCCGATGATACTTACAATTGTGTTTTGTTTTCAATCTTTCGTGCGAACCTTTCGGCCACAGTGATGACGTGCTTCCAATCGGCTTTATTGATCCACGGTAGGTCGGTGTAGTTGGCCTTCAAATAGGGCAAGCCGACCTCCAATATACCGACCACGTCGTGGTAGAGTCTAGCTATTTTAGTTGCAAAATTCGTTGCATTGAAATCTGTATTGCTCTAAAGACAATTAAAATTAAAAAGTATAAAAGAGCTAATAATTAATGAAAAAAAGCAACAATATTAACAAACAAAAAAAAAATTCTCACTTCAGTCGTTGAAATCAACGGAAAGGGATTGATATCTTTTGCAAATTGTTGCCAATCCGTGGTACAAACAAATTGCTGTACGTCCGAAAAAGAAACAATGACACCGAGAGGATGGTCAAAATAATCGTTCAGATTAAGGTTTTCGCAGAATTCCCCTAATGACGTCGGTTTGGCCAAAGTCATTAATTTTTCAAGTAATGAGTGAAGCTGAAAACGCCAACGATTAAAGAATCAGCATTTAAATGCATTTACATAAAATTCCACTTTTTGGCAAACCGCAAACCCTCACCTTTGGTGGATCGAGGAGTGTACCGACTATTGCCGCCATCTTATTGGGAACGTCTTCAATTATGCTAATCAACGTTTGCACTTGAGGTTTCCCGACGTACCATGCTCTCAATGTTTTCCAGATGCTCTCATTTATTGGCACTTGACAAAACCAAAAAAATTGCCAAAATGGACATTGGGATAAAACATTAAAAGAAATACCAATGCATTAACGTGAAAAATAATGCTGACTTTGCATGAATTCCACCGTTCTTAGCGTGCCCGAAATCAGCTTGTCCATCGACTGGATGGCCGTTTTCAAACTGGCTCCTTCGTCGTCCATTTTTATCAGATTTTCCAAAATCCTCACAGACACCGCTTGAGCACGACTTCCTCCTCCATCCCTGAAATGATGAAACCTTTGGTATTACAACTGCATCCTCTGACATCCCTCCTTCCATTATTTTTAATTCCTTACCCGACTTGACTATTTTGTTCCAGCACAATTTCTCCCACTGCATTCTCCCATAGGGATTCACGAAGGAGCGGCGAAGAGAGATGGGAATCGGGGAACGAATATCGAAATTTGCCCAGTTGCCGAACAAAGCCGACGAAAGTCTTCGAAATGGAGACAAAATCTTCGAAGCTGACCTTCGCTTCATCGGTCGTAGAAGTATTCAACAGGCTCGTCAAGTTGTGAGAACAAAACTCTTCTTTGACGGATTCCATCAATACGAGATTCATCGTTTCGGAGGACGAAAAGTATTCGGTGACTGGAGAGGAACAAATCGAATCCTGCCAATCCAGAGACGTCAAAAGTGGCATTACCTGAAACCAAAAGAACTGAAATCAGCACGACGTCATTGCTACTTAGTGCAAGGCAACTAGTAATCACGCTTCACCTTTTGCGGCTGAAAAGTTAAGGTGTGTGCGACAATTTGAATAATGTCGGCAACGTGCATTTCCAAAAATGCGACAAATTTCTGATATTCCGGAGACTGGACGAGTAAATCTGAAAGGGTGACCGTATTCCCCGGTTCGATCGATTGGTCGAGCCCTCTCCCGATGGCACCGATTGTTGCATTGGCTAGTCTTAACAGTTGAGCGAATAATTGACTCCTGCCAGTACCCACAGTTTGGATGGTGGATAGGTCTATTCTCAACATGTCTAGCCAACTCTCCATTTGAGCATCGACCACTGCCTCCAGCAGACCGTGACCCACAATCTCCCATCTATCCCGGCTGAAGAGACCTCGAAAATAACGCGCCGTATCCGTAGCATTGGACACAATGTCTCGAACGCGGAGGGCCATGAACTCCATTCCGTCGACGATATCCACAAAATGGACGATGGTATTGCGTGGATCTTGCGCGTTCCAAAGAGTCACCTTCAAACCGATAATGAATTAATGTTTTACAAAAACAATCCTCAAAATACATTCCGAGAAAGAAAACATAGCTGCTCATGATACTTACAACTTTATCGAAGGACTTAATGGCCCAAGAGTAAATGTAAGGTTCGAGGGCAAAATAATGGAATGGTTTACTCAGCAAACGGCAAGCAGTGTCCAAAATTATGGTACGGTTTACGTCCTGTAACTGATCGGGAGTAACCACTAAACGATTCAGAACAGCAGGTTTATCGCAGATATCTGCGAATGACAACGAGCCGTTGACACGCAGTTCATCCAACTAAAACGATTCAGATTTTTTTTGAGCATATTGAATACTACATTCTTTTTGAAGTGATATGCAGAATGTATTGTATTAAATATCTGTTAAGACTTACAATCTTGGGAAATTCCGGCCTCAGAATTGAATGAATCAAAGTGTTCACGTAATCGGGAAATGCTTCAAAGATGCCGGTCAAAGTTATTTGGCCAAAAATGCTACTCAACGTAACATTATCATCTGTGAGTAAATTAACGTTGCATTAAACACACCGTGCACTAAGTAACAGTATCTAAAAAATTGCGCGATGCAATGGTAAAAAAAATCTATAATGATACTATCTATACCTTTGAAGTTTCCAAAAAATTGAACGAGATCAGTGAGGACAATATCGGCAGTCTTCATGACGGTTTTAAAAGTGAACCACGCCACTTCGCCCCGCTGTTCTTTGGAAAAGCTCTCGTTGTGAATGGAATGCAGTAGCTGCGCGACACTGCCGGCATTGGTGAGTTCCCCGGTTTTGAGGACGTTTTCGACGAGCGGTACGAGCGCATCTCCAATCAGTAGCAAAAATCTGGTGACAAAATAAACCGTGCTAGTGAGAATCACACTCGGCAAGCAGAGCTTTTATTCTAAACAGGGTGGGCAATGCATGCATACTAATTTTGTAGAATCCATTCGTTCGATAAGTATTACGAAGAATTTACACGTGTTACTTAACGCAAGAACCTCTGGGGTACATTGTCTTTACCCTTACAATAAGTGGACAGAGTATCATACCTGAGTCCTCGTTCTGTGGTATTTATCATGATGGCATTGACAAAACGGTCGATGGCAACATTGGCATTGTCGACGGTAAAACCCTCGACGTCGGGAAAGATGGCTCCATCGAATCGAGTTAGATCAGCCGCCTGATCCACCAGCAGCTGAGCGTGTTCGCTCGTCTGCGTCCAATTAACGAACAAATCCTGATCGCGAGTGGCTTCGCGAAACTGGAATGCGTTTTGTAGATCCGAATTAAATACTTAGAATTCTTTCCAATTTCAATCAATTACCAAACTTAGTATCCGCTCACTTTCCAAATCAATTTGAACATTAATGGAAATTGAATGATTTCGCTGAGCATGAACTTCCATTGAGTGCAGGCATATTTCTCCATATCACGAACGAGCATTCCACCGGTACCCCTGAAATCGACCAGACTCGTGATGCTGAAGCCATCGCACGGCACGGGATCCGAGCGGAGAACCTGAAATAGGCGTCCTATAAACTAGAAATAAAGAAATAAGCAAGGATAAATACGCAATTATAAATCTAATCCTATTACGTCAAGCGTGAATGACTGCGAGAGTTTTTCTGAATTGAAGCAATTTTGAATCGGCAAGGTTTGGCTCGCTTACATCACCCAATCTCGAGGTAAGCAGATCGGCAAAGACATGCATAAATTCCGGAAACAGACGGATCACTTTCTGAACCATCGTGGTCAAGATCGGACGGTTGAAGGTCAGGACACCGGTTTCCACCTTATTTTCCACTATGTTTATTACAAAAAAAAATATGACAAGGTTTAAAATGATGGTACCGTACAACTTTTGGAGATGAAAGCCTTTAAACAAATTTTTCATAATTACCTAAAATTTTTTCTAGTTCTACGTTCATGTGCTCGACTAGCATGTCGACTGCCGCTACCAAGGCTTTGATATGTTTCCAAACCCAGGGTTGAATGGTTTCCAGTTGTCGATCGATGAACTGCATTATGGTCGTACCCACACTCACGCTAAACAAATACATTTTATCGATGTTTAATAGAGAAGCGACCAAGATCCATTTAATAGTGGAGAGTCTTCTCACCCAAACTTCACTATATTAGTTATGTTCAATTTTGAAAATACAATTTTTGCCCTTTCAGTCAATATGTCCACTTCATCCGCGTGTTCCAACGAATGTGCCACGAATCTCCCGTAGCGTTGCAACATCGTCCTCACGCCTTCGAGGGATTTGGTCCAATTTATTTTCGTTATTTCGTTCGGCTTGGTTTTCCCATCACTTAGTTTCTTGATCTAAGAGCAACCATCGTCATTTAGCAAAGTCCCTTTTGAGTGTTTCGATCATTGCCCAGTGAACCATCCTCACCATTTTTACAAAAGGCTTTTCAAACCAGTTAACTTGGAAGATATTCGTTTCAACAAAAGTAGTCAAATTGCAAAAAAATTCGTTGAACTCGAGGCTATCCAAACTTTCTGGAATGGTCAAGTAAGCGTCTTTCATCGTCCCGTTGCAGACCACCTCGGACCACGTAAGAGTGCTCACAACCGCTCTAACCTAAGCAAAATTTTCTCCATTCAATTAGCAATTCAATCAAAGATCATTTCATAATCACAATTAATATGTATTCAACTTCGGAGTATTCGTTAAAAAAATTTAAAAAAATGCCACGCAATAATAACCTTATTTGGATCCGCCAAACTTTCCAAGAATACTCTGATAATGGACGGCCAATATTTAGCCAAATTTCTTAGAAATCCTCGGGGAACTAAGAAAGTTGAGATGCAATGATGCCACGAGCATAACGAGACGACACACTGATAACCTTAAAATGACAAACTGACCAGCAAGGGCTTCCTCCGTAATAGCATTAATCATTATCCCCACTTGTGCCATGACTTTTTCCTCTCGACCCACAAATTTTTTCATATCCAAACTGCGTCCAAGGGTAGACGTGTACACATTTAATCTGTAATGAAAATAAATACAAATTATTTAACACATCCGCCACGATTTGCCCATGTTTCAAGACAAGACTCCAAATCGGGCAGAAATACTTACATGGATCTGTATTTGACAGACTCTAGTTTCTCTCTGATCAACTTCCAGGGAGGTTCGAGGAAATTTTGACCTTCCACATCCAGACGAATCAATAACTTATTCCAGTTGTCCGAATCCTTAGTGGAATTTTTAGTTATTTGAACCAGTTCGTAAATTTGGAGACAGAGAGATCGAACCCGGTGTGCAAAGGCCGTGTCGATGTCTTCTCGATCGTTGGCCAGGAGTATCTGTTCTACCTGACGGTCGACGGAGAATAAAGTCGGTCGTTTAAAATGCAATACCAACGGGGACAAAATAAAAATGCTACCGTTTCAACGAGAACTTCTCTATCGTGAATGGACGTAAAGGCCTCCGTCATTTCCACGATCGGCAATGAACACAAGAACTCCTGTAATACTTTTCCATTCTCCTCCGACGGCTTGTTCAGGAGCACTTTGGTCAGCGTCGCATTGCATATAAGAGATTGTATATCTTCCGGTCTCTCCAATAACAACTGCGTACGAAAGAAAAACGACACGAAAACATAATTGCCTAAACTAGTATTTTAAGGTCATTTGTAACTGGGAGATTTAAAAATGACTGCATTTTTATTAAAGGAGTGACAACAGAATTTTCTTCGGGGGTATCGAGACAGCTTACATCAAAGGTGCTTTGTTCGGTGAAAATCCTGGCCAAAGACGCCATCACTTCCGGACCAAACGAAAGCATTTTCTGAAGGCTCTCTGGATCATTCAAGAGTTTCTTGAACAACGTTTGGTCGACATCTATTAGTTCACATTAAAGAATTAAAAAAAACCATCAAAAATGTCCCACATATAGTCTCCGTACTGGAATTAAAAGGCGAGCGAAACGCACCGGCAGCCTTTCTGGCAATGATGACTGCCACGGTTAAAGTGACATCGGCAGCGGTTACCAGATTAAGTACGGGTAGACGCATTTCTTCCGGTAAATAACCCGGCAGCGTCTCCAGAGTGGATGCTAAACTAAACGATACATACGCTCGTATATTCAAAAGAGAAGTTTTACGTAAACGATTAGTTTCACCGCCCCTGACATTACCTGTTCACGAAGGAACTATTATTTAAGTCCCACTCGGGTAAAAAGGCCACGGACAGGGCAGTCGTCGTCACCTTCCACCCGATGTCAAAGGCGGGAAATGCCTTTTTGAGCGTCGCACCCATCATTTCTCCCAAATAACTCGTGTGATTCAAGAGATCTTGCAATTCGGCAGACAGCGATTCCACGGTCATGGCGGATGGTCCGTTCGATACGGGTCGGATCTTAACGGATATTACAACTTGAATAAGATGACTCCCGAATTAAACAAAATGTCCATATGATAATAATAGACGGTCACTCACCGCGCCAAAATCTTCCTCGACCAAAGTCTTACAATTGTCCGTTTTACAGACGAGGGTCCAAAGTTGAACCAAAGTGGGCATTTCTACGGTGCCCTCAAAACTAATCACTTCCGTCGGCGTCATCGCATCGCACAATTTATAACAGAAATCCTCACTGCCTACCTATAAAATGTAAAAAACATACATTCAATGCATGTTAGGCATCCATAATGTTATAAACAATCCGCATACTCGATTACTCACAACGTTAGATTTGACTTTGATGGTCATCAGGGTATCTATGTTCTCTTCCGATAGACTAGTTTTATTCCTCAATTGACCGGTAAACTCCTTTTTATCTCTGAGAATGTCCGAGACCGTCAACTGCGTCGCTGTAACGAAGCAACATAATTAACGGGAGTTCTTTTTCATTTAAATTTCAACGCCAAATAAATTCTCATCGATCCCAAAAACAATCCCCAATTATACAAAGTCCTTACAGGTACTTTCCAGTACTCCAGTCTGTGACCAGACAATCAATCGATGAACGTGTTTCCCCACGGCTTTAATGTGAGAGATGAACTGGTTCGGACCGACGATATATTCGATATCATCCATCATTTCGCCCAAACTGCGTATAAATACCATATGAAATGCGTGAAAGTAAAGACAAAACATAATGATGATTAAAATAATGCTTACAAATTTAGATCCAAATTGAGGCCTTTGAGCGTGTTCAGAAATTCCAGGGCATTCTGGAGATAATCGGTTATTTCTCCCGTATCGGCCGAAATCGGAACTTTGGCCAAACTGCTCAAGATGGGAATATCCTGAAGGCCGTCCACGATGTTCCCCACTCCGGTCAATACGTCGGCCACGTTTTCGCTACCCAAACTGTTCAACAGCACTGCACCCTTATCGATCAGACTCTTGACGTCGACTAGCATGATTAACTTTTGGATGGTTGAAGACGGGGCCGTTTCCAGCAAAAAACACAACATCTTAGACGCTGCCACTGCGGCCGAAGCGTTCTGAAACTCCAGAACTTGTCCGAGCAGTTTCGGCTGGCAAACCATTTCTTTGACTCCAACCGACGGCAAAACAACTAAAAGCTGGAAGAGGTGCAAAAAAGGATTTCAGTCATACGAGAATTTTGTAATTACAATTACATTTTGTGACCTGCCAAATTTATCATTAGTTAATGTTAAATTTACAAATGTATTATAGATTTTTCCAATCTAGCCATAGGGCTATCGTATAGGGGGAAAAACAGAAGATAGGGCAATGTTTGTCCCTTTTTACTTTTTTTATCCCTCAATTTAGGCCAACTCTTTTATTTGGCCTAAATCAGGATTGTTATTCGATAGATCTCTCACCTAGTCATTAAATTCCTCAAGAATAATTTAATATTCACAAATGGGACAACCCATTACAGAGTATCACTCGAGGGGCAGTTTATCGGTGGGTCAAATGGAACGAATCACTTTTGCAATTCTGAAAACTCTTGGTTGACCATAAAAACAATCTTTTCGTCTTTAGTTCGAGCTTTAATTTAGTTTATTTATTTGCTGGATGAATTGCTATTCGAAGGGAAATTATGGCAGACATTTTGTTTCACTGGGATTGTTGAACTGGAACGTACTTTCAATTGAATTCGAGTATTTTTTGGTATAAGCATAAATAGGATTTTATTCATGATTTCTAACCCGGTTAATTAAAAAAATAGAAAAACGCGATTAATTTTCATGAAAACTTATTTCGTAGAACGAGCACATGCATATTCCGGTTTTCACAATGTCATTTTTTTTTTGCTGGAAACATGCATTTTAAATATGAAATTACAACATAATTTACACTAATTTATTCTTCAAAATATCAGTTCGCTAAAGAGTAGGCCTACCATTGCCAAACGAATTTATTTTATTTATTTTTAATACTACTCTCGCCAGGGACGTCATTTGGGAGGGGGGGGGGGGGGTAACTGGGGGGCATTCCCCCCAAACCTTCTGACATATACTAAATAAACTGGCAAAATAGGCACTTCTGGTGAATTTTAACCCATTTTTGGGTGTTTTTGAGCAAAAAAAGTCACCTGCGGTACATTTTGTGTCAATTTTATAGCTATTAATAACAAAAACTTTCAAATTTTCGCCTGCAGCTAAAAAGTTTGAACATTTTTTGGGTCTGCCCCTCCTAGCAAAAAGTTGAAATGACGTCCCTGACTCTCGCACTTTTGCGGCAAGATCTTGCAAGGTTTAAAATTAACGGGCGAAACAACAAATACTCGCAAATCGTCCTTAAAAGCCAGTCTACGCTTAACTTTGTTCGTTTTAATCCACCTAGCAAACAGGAAGGAAACTAGGTTGCGCATTCATATCCCATTGGTATCTGTTTAATTTTGCACTGTGCATAATTAAAGTCAATGTAACATTTGCATGCTTATGAATGGCAAGATGCAGTTAGGGGGGGTTAAAATTGAACTATTAAAAACATTCATTAGTTGGCATGTCCTATAGCTATTCTAACCAGGATAACCAAATTGTACCAACTAGTACCCAATTTGAAACTATACTAGTTAATAATAGTAGGCCATGCCGTGTTGGCGTATTGAATGTTTCTAATCGAATTAGGTGAAGTAAAATTTAGTTAACATTAATCTGAAGCCGAAACATTCAAGGGCACTTTCACGCGGCGGGGGGGCTATGGAACTCACCCCCCCCCTTTTTTCCCCCAAATGTGGTTGACCGAACGACAAAAAATTAGAACCATTTCGAAATGAAAATATGGCATTCCAGTGAGGATACTGGAACATTGACCTACAATCCTACATCGACCAGTGGAACAATTTCATTGGAAAAAAATTAAAATAAATTAGAAAACGTGAAAAGCATTACAAAGTAGTTTGGGTGGGGAGCTGCTTAAATCGCTCATTAAATAAATAAAAAAATTACTATTGCATAAAAAAAAACTGGCCTTTCGGTAGTTCGATTACTAAATTTAATGCTAACCTGACACGGTTACTACGTATAATAATGCAACGAACTATGAAGGACGTTTTTTTTTATTTTTCTTTCCCTAAAAAAAGCTATTTTTTTTATTGATTAGCATAAAAATGTGCCCAATGTCAACGGGGCGATTCTGTAATAAAAATTGAGTTTATTAAAATTTAATGAAATCTGAATTCAACTCACTTGTCCAATGTTGATTTCGGCCGCAAATAAATGCCCGATGGTTTCGCCATTCAAGTTCAACTTATTAATGAGGTAGCCTTTAAGGGCATCTTGGTCCTTGAATAAATCTTCTATCCGAATGGCCTCACCTGTTGAAAAAAAAATCACAATTATTAAGCTTTTTTTTAAATTAATGAATCATAAAAAAATGGCCTTGAATATGTTTATTACTATAATTAATTTATTTTGCAGAGTTGGGATATAAGGTGCAAAAATATTATTAAATATTTCTAAAGGTGTACCATATGCAGCACTCACTTAAGACTTTACGAACGGGTTCACTGTCCAGCGACTTGACCGCGTGTGATGCTAGGGCCATCGTCGTGGGCAGTTCGTCCAATACGGTTTGGACATCTTCCCTCTGGATCAGTGGATAGAATTTCTTCACCAACGGTCCCAATCTGAAAAAAATTGGAAAATAGATGAAATTCACTTTTCTATTATATTTTAAATGTAAAATTTTGTCTTTCAAATTTCACAGGCTAGAATTGGAACGAAATTTTATGCTAATATCCAGCAGCAGAAGACACACATTTGAACAAGAGTGTAATAATTATTCAATTGAACCGTGTTTTAATTGTACTGAAATGCTTAAAGGAAAAGTCTCACCTTGTTACGAGCTATTTTTTTAATGATGCGATGACAAACATGGAAATTGAAATGTTGATTGGACTTAATACCATTTGGTAAATATTTACTTAAAAACAGCGCGATTTGACAGAAAAGGTTTCATGAAAACAAGGAGGAAGAAAAGTAGCCATTTTTGCAGATATTAGTGGCGCCACCAACAGATTAAGTTCAGTACTAACGTGCAATTTTGGTATATTACATTGGAATATTTTCGGCATTTGTACAATGCAACACACACAAGTATTCCATAGGACCATAGAGAAAAAGTGAAGCCAACACAAACTCCTTTTCAATGGTTTAAATTATAAGCTTCCGGTTAAAAACAATTACTTTATAATTATAGCATACTGGGCTCAAACCTAAGTGCAATTTCCATGCCTTTCCTAATTTTTATGCTCATCCCCCAATGAAAAAAAAAGACTTCAATTAAACTGCAACTTTTTGAAAAAACTGCGAAAAAAAACTGCAGTCTTAAACTGCAGTTTTTCTGTGTACTTATGAAACAAAGCCTTGCATAATTTCTGCAATTTTTCTGTACAAAAACGTGCAAGTTTTTTTTTTCTACAAAAAAATGCAGAAAAACCGCATTTCTTATACAGTATTTTAGTTA
>JAQIXP010000370.1:0-27716 GCA_034700285.1 Proteroiulus fuscus
ATTACAAGGCAAAGTAAACCTTTCAAACAAACCCATGCTTAAATCTTCCCTTCGAGAGCGCAAAGATTCCCAATTTATTCCCAATTAATTCCCAATTCCCAATTAATACTTGTATGACTATTCAGGAATCACAAAAGTATCTAACAAATTAAAAAGTATATGAATCCTGGCTGAAACTTAGAAGGCTTTACTTATCACTCCACCCTCCCAGGCTTCCTTTTGAATTCAATGGATCCATTGGAATAGTATATCATTAATGCATGTAGTTTACCTCACATTTTTATGTGCATGCATTTGGAAAACTATTTACAACAATTTATACTGAATTAATTCCATCAGTGGCCAATACTTTCAAATTTTAAATATAAGGAAAGTTGTCAATCGATATCCCTTGCTAGCTAGAGGCCTATGACATTCGCTATTGAGATGAGCAGCACGCAAGCACATAAAGGCAGCAAATTCAATGTCCAATAAAGTTGAATAACGAATAGGCAATGAAAAAACAAAAGCTTTGAATGCATAATGACGTTAAAAGGAATGGGGGAAAGTGAGTTAGAAAGCTGCATGCAATAGTTTTACAACCCATCAACTTCTATATTACATTTAAAGCCCTAAATTGCATTGAAAGTACTTATTTTGCTCTTCAATGGGTCTCCACCAATACCGTATTATATATACCTGAAAGTATGGACTTTTTTCCCTTCATACAGATAGGCTACTGTAAATTGATGCAGTCATAAATAACCTCGCAAACAAGGGTGCTGCGATTTATTTTATAATATTTTAAACGATGTGCAGACAATTGTATATTTCTCTCATTAAATATGAATGAACGGTGTTTTATTTATGAACCAGCTAACACGATTTCTGGCTTTAAAACTCAATAAGAACGCATTTTCATGGATGTTAGGATGCGTTCTTTTGAAAGCATTCGGTTTACATTTTGAAAATTGCATAGGCCTACTTACATTTTAAAAGAAGATTTGAATAAATTACAAGTAATGTACTTTTCATGTTAAAATTAATGTTATTTCAATTTAGTCAAATTCAACCATTTCCTGGTATGACTAAATTGACTTAACTGAATTATGCTCCAACTTTCTAAATTATTAAAAATAATTATTTAAGTTAGTACAATTATTCTGTTCAAATAATGAGTGAACTGCTTAAGTGCTAACAATCATCGTCATGCATTATGTAGGCCTATATACTTCTGCTTTAATAATATAACAACATATTGATAAAAGCTGGCTTGTTTGCATGTTGCTTATATAGACCTATTCAAATCAGGTTCCAATTTAATTCCCTAATTCCCTCTTGTTTAATCAGCATATACAGAGCTAAGTCTATACATTTTATTCTATAAGCTTGCATACAGTACATTGTAATGCTAATAATAAATAACGCACAAAACAAGTTGGCATTTGAAATCAGTCAAAAACTCAGTTTTAATTTACTTGCAAACTATATGCCTATATACCTATTGAGCTGCAGCACACATGAATTGGAGCACACTGTATATTTTTATGAAAACAATTGTAACACTGCACACAGCAGCTTAAATGCGCTAAACAATATAATTTAATCAATTTTCAAACTTTAATTCAACTTTAAATTGGTGTAGCATTAAAATTTTATTCTCGAAAGTCGTCTAGACATTTGTTAGTCCATTATAAATATCCTCAGGTGTTAATGAAATTAAGCAATTTCCTACGTTAACACGAGTCTTTTTAGGCTGTTATGTAGGCATTTTACTATGTAAATATACCGCTGCGCATTATAACTACATGTGTGTAATTATATTACATAGATTAAACTAGTCCAAATCCGGTAAACTTTGCACTGAAGAATCCAATAGTATACAAATGCATAACCAATAAAGGCATTTACTTTTGTGAGCTTTGTACTTCCATATATGCCTATAGAATTGGTTGGTGATAATACAATAATAATTTATATGTGTTTTCTATTTCCTGCAAATGAGTGTGATATTGCTTTGTTCACACAAAGTTATTACATTGTGTGGTTAACTGCATGTAAGTGGTGCTTGATGCATGCACAGTGCTTATAGGCCACATTCAAAAGATATTTTCTGTAGATGAGCACCCTTTTGCGCAGCTATATAAGTTTATCAATTTAATGTGTTAAAGCGAATGAGCCCATGTATTGAAATAAGATCAAATACATAAGATTATGACTGCTAGCCAAAAAGTGGAATTCACATCTATTTTCATGCATTCTATTCCAATATGATGGTGCAGCTGTTTTGAATATAGATTCAGCATCCTGCGTGAATAATGATTAAGCACAATGGCTTTTTATATACCATAAAAAATAAAGTAACGTAAAATTTCATTTCTTTAAAAAAATTGAGTTAAACTTACTTGAGGTATTTCATTATAAAATTGCACAAGATTGAGGACAAAAAGTTTATTTTAATCCATAACCTTTTACTTTAAAGAATGAGCAAACTGTTATTTACCCTCACTTACATGTACTGTTTTAGTTCATCAAGATATTTTATAAAGTACAGTATAAACTTAATAAAAGTAATAACAGTCAAGTTAGTCAACTGCATACCAAGTTTGTAAATGGCATTTAATATTCCACCAATGTTTACTTATAAAATTCCCAAAAGATTAAAAAAAGGTAACATGCTGGGTACTTAATTGTGCTAATATAAGTTTATTGCCCATAATCTCGTCATTATTGAGGTAAGGGTCTACCATGGTCAAGAAATTCTGTATTCTAATGTCCAGATAATTTAAAATCCCTTGACAGTGCTTGTGAAATGGTCTTAAACGTTACACTATAAAGGTTGTGAATGCATACGCCACAATTTGACTATGTTGTAAAGCTTAATGGTCAAGTGTTGATGACGCAAACCCTCTAGAGATGGTAAGACATGCAAACAGTTTTGTACTCACAAGCAAATTTGATTAATTTATTAGCAAGCATCTTCAACGCAATTCATCTCAGGGCCATAAATCTGCATAGACGAGCTCGGTATATCAGGACCAAAATAACTAGTAAATAAGCAACTGTTAGCAAGGATTCCTTCAGAGAATTGGGGTAAACATGCTTTTCTCTAGAGTTAAAATTAAGTTTAAAAGTATCAGAAACTAATTTTGAGTTTTAAGGCAAATTAAACCTCTCCCAGTCCCAGTTCAGTCCATCTTTGCATTTACAAGCCTGCTTTTAGCAGAATTTCTGCAATGTTTTTACTTCCAAAATATATTTCTGCACTTTTATTGCAGAATAAAATTTAATTCAATTTAACTGAATACCCTACGATCAGCATATATCATGATACCATTTGGTAGAATATTAATGTGCTAGCCAGTGGTAAGTCTTCAGTTTAAAATAAATGTTTACTTGGTTGTAATAGTAAGTCTGGATTCAATCTAATAAGCCCATGACAAAAAAAAATATTAATTCACTACAAGGGCGCATCTCATAAAGCAAATTCAAATTGAGTTGTCCAAAGTTGAAAGAATTATGTGCCTTAGCTTTTTTTTGTAAAAAAAAATGGCCTCAAATTTGGAATATAAAATACTTTGGTGTACTATTCTTGAACTTTGCACACCTCAATTTGCTTTATGAGATGAACCCAAGTTTTCAAGGTAGGCCTACGTGCGGTTAACATTTTGACACTATTAAATACATCACATCAATCACATTAGGGCCAGTTGCACCAACAACAGTCAAGTCTTAACACTGGGTTAATATGATCATGTGACTGATTTGGGCCAATGAAAATTCAGGAATATAAAGAAAATCTAAGATTAACATTGGGTTAATGTTAACTCTTGTTGGTGCAGCTGGCCCTTAAAGTACAAAAATAAAACTACAGTTAAACAAAATTAAAGCAAAAAGGCGTACGCCTATTGAAATTGATTATATTTATATTTTGAAACTAATACAGTCTTGCATAAATTCTATATACCCTAAAGCTTATTAATTAATAAATTCATTAACCAGGTTACTATTTAATGAAGAGAAAATGCATTAATGGAAAAATTGAAAATTTAATTAGCAAACATAGGCAAGTCAATAATATGAAAACATGCATATTCATAACATGCCCTTTAAAAGATTTATTCAGATGGCTTGTGCCTGTGTTTTATTTAAACTGAGTTTTAATTATGTTTTTATATTCACGAATCTTTAATTTCATTACCGTACTTGTATAATTGAATGGTTGATTGCAAGCCCATAGAAACTAAGCCTAATTAAATAAAAGTAATATACACACCGGCAATATTTTGTCCCAGCAGAATTCAATTTATTTGGTATATGAGGAAGACAGGAACATTTTTTTGAAACAAAATATAAGCTTACAAGTTTCATATAAGCAATCATGGACTATAGTTGCAAGTATCGATATAATGGAAATTAAAACCTCTGAAGATAGTATTAATTATAATTAATCAAAGCAAAGCTAACGGTTGCCATTAAAAATATTAGAACTTTAAAAAAATTTAGAAATAAGCTATTTCTTTTCTACTAATAATATAAATTGACTGTATGCCCACTGATGGAATAACAAATCAATAATGAATGGAATATTAATATTAAATTGAGTATATTTTAAAGAAAAAGTATCACTTCGTGTAAAATAATGAATTCCCCATTTCCTTATAAACTTTTTGGGTTGTTATTTTATTATGAGATGAACTTTCCTTTAAAAAGCATTTATAATTTATTTTGGCAATTCTACGAAGGGAGAGGTGGGGGTTATGACAAATTCCTAATAATAAAACTTCAACCAAAGAGCTCTTTCCATATCTACAGAATTTAATATAGGCCTACAGTATAGCTATTTTGAAAAATAATTGCTTTTAATTTCTAACCATGATGTCATCTCTGGTAGTCATAAAATAAATAATTTAAAACAAATTACTATAGTTAAACTTAAAAGGAGCTATATGATTTTTAATTATATATTTTATATTAGGCCTACCCACTAACAATGTTTTTTAATAAATGTAAAATGTTCATATTTGGTCATAAAATGACTATCTACGTTGTAATTTATAAATAATACATATAAATAAAAATATTTACCAAAAATTGTTTTGGTATCTATGATTAAAATTTACTTTAGATTAGCATTATTACTTTGTCGACTGTGTAGTGATTACAACTTCCCTTTCCAAAAAACACTGTTAAAATGTATTGAGTGTACATTGAATAAGTTAGTCGATTACTCATCAGTGGCCAAGTGCAGGGCTCCCACACCAAAATGAATAACTTTTTTTTAGGATTTTAGACTTTATTGAAATTTTAAAATTTATAGGACACTTTTGAGGTAATTCTTTACAAATGCTATGATAATTTTAGGGCAAAAGCCATGAAGAAGTAGAAAATATTAACTTGAAATTGTTAGACTTTAAAACTAATTTTTAGTGTTAAAAACCCATTTTTTTATTATAGCAGTAGTACAGGCCTATATTTAAGGTATTGTACAGTTTATATCGGTTGTATCAGATTAATATTTGTCTTAAATTAATTTTATAATAATATTTACATACTAGTAGGCCTACAATTTTACGAAATGTAATATGCTAAATTTTATGAATTTAAGGAATTTTTGGTAAAAGGGGAACGTATGCCCCTGAAATAATGTGCTGACTCAAGGCAACAAAAGATAGCCAACTAAAGATATTTGAACAGCTATGAATATTATTTTTGAATTCCATGATTTCAATTGGGAATGATTTAGAGAGCTGACAGAAAGCACGTTCGGTACTGGTAACAAAATTTGCTTGCTCGTTGCCTAGCATCTTGGATGCCTTTATTGGCTATTTCTTGCTCAACTCAATATTTGTGAAAACGAGACAAAATGCATTAGACTGTATTTACTGAGCCAATTTAAGCTCATCAATACAAAATAAGATAAAACAAAAGGGCAATGCCCGACTGTTATAAATATAAGCTGTATCATAATGGTTATAATACATATATATCCACTGGCGGCACTGCCAGCATGTCATTTGTTATAAAACATGATCAAAATAATATGGGTGGATGCGTGCATGTACAGTATTCAACATAAGGCCACGTTTAATGTAAATAATACTGCATCCTTTAATGGATGTGCATGCACAAAGTTCATTCAATAACAATGGAGTAGGGCCTAACAGCAGCATAATAAAAGATATCACATACTTGCATGTATATGCAAAAGATACGACACAATTTAGCTTGCTGCATACCATATTATACAGGGATATAACGAAATGAAATCGCATTTACTATAGCTGATGTCGAGTCGGCAGAGAGCAAATTCACTTTGCAAAAGGCATGGAATCACTTTTCCCAGTTGCTCAACTCTAAAAATAAATTCAATAAAAATGCACTATGCGATTAACATCATGCAGTCCCATATACTTGTTCCCCTTCGGATCCAGTATATATCTTATTTCCTCCTTTTATAAGACAAATAATTCAAATACATTAGTTTCAAAAGTTCAATTAAAAGCTTGGTAAAACATGGAAATTGGGTTGATTGTGTTCATTATTTTTAAATTCACAATTAAGAAAACACTAGAGATTCTGATTTATAGAATAAAACATATATACATTTATAAGTGTATAGGCTAAAGCACAAGCGACTTGGTGCAGCTATACGCTTATTTATTTAAAAATTACTATCAATGTATTTCAGCTTCTAAAATAATTCCCATTGCTCAGTTTTATCGTGAACGGGATAAAATCAAAATTTTCTAAAACATGCTTCATTGAATAGTTTTGAATTGAGCAGGTAGATGTAAGCTGCATTCTTTGAAAGCATTCCATAGTTTAGCTAAATTCGGTACAGCTTTAACATATGTTTAATCCTTAACTAAAACGTATGGATAGTTAATAATAAATGCATCAAGAATATGTGCAACATCTTCTTCAGCATGTACTGTGGCCAATATTTAAAAAAAAAATAAAGTTGCAGGCAGTAGCTGCCCGTAATGTGGGCAAACAGTGCTAGCGTAGGTGTAATGCTGAATTGCCAAACTGCATATTCAATAGCAAAATTGAGGTGGGCGAATATCATCTAACTGAACATGAGCCGAGACTATCATTCGGTTGCAGAAGAACCTAGTTATTGTTCATTTATATACTTGAGGAGAGTCAAGTTGAAATGTATTAAATTCAAACTTACTGAATCCTGATCCTAATCCAGTCAAAACCCAGGCATATAAATTAAATTAGATCCTCATGAATTTTTGCGCCAGATCTCAAGATAAATATATGTATCCAGGCCCACTTAAACTTTAATGATTTGTTTGCAAAACTGAACTTGTGAAATTCTATCAGGAGAATGTTGTTGAGCATAACATTGAGCTGGTTTACACGAGTTAAAGATTTGGTTCATAACTACAGAAATCTTAATGGGGCAGTCTCACCTGGTAACATATACATATTTTTTTAAAAAAACAGAACAGAATAATTGTGTAGCAATTGAAATTTTACTATCACTTAACAACCAATAGCTAAACATAAAGCCAACATTAACGTAGTAGATGGCGCCACAAGAATCTACATTCGTGGAGAAATTGGCGCCTATCCTGTATTTTGAAAACGTACAGTGGGGAGTTTCAGTTGAGGGTTAGCTGTAAGTTGCAGGTTAAACTAAGAATTAGCTGAAAATAGCTCCATTTTCAGCTAATTCTCAGTTTAACCTGCGACTTACAGCTAACCCTCAACTGAAACTCCCCACTGGTAGTGATTTATCAATAACAGCAATAATTCTCTAATTTTTCATATCAATGCCCTCCACAACTATTGTTTATGTTTAATTTAAACGTAACTTGTTGCAAGGTGAGACTGTTCCTAATTTAACGTTTACAATGAATTCAGTTTGGTGATTCTATATATAGTCAACTACTCAAATCGATTTGAAATCGAACTTTTGAATCGATGCAATTTAAGTTTTAAAAAAAATCAGCATGTTGTATAACATGATTTAAAGCAATAAAATTGATGCATTTTACAAACTCATTACCTTAGAGCTTGTATTGTAGATAAAACAATAGTATAAATGACATTTACATGTGTATTTCAATATAATATGATTGTGCCCATTACTTTCAGTCGCACTAACATGTCTACTCCAAACATTAATGGATCCAAACAAAATAGGAATTACTGTACGACACAAAAAATATTGCAAGGAAATTAGATAAGGGGTGCTTGAAATCTATTCTAATACCAAAGTACCAATAAATGTATGATAAATATATCTGCAGTGAAACCATCTTGCTATTATTATTGTGCACACATATATACGAAGCCTAAAACTTGGAAAGACAATTTTTATAATATTATATATACGGTATAAACGAGAGCTAACATGTGCTGTGAAATGCAATCATTATAGAGCCACCATGATTCAGAGAAATAATTGATTAATTTCATTAAGAAAAAAATCGTAATAAGATTATAAGCAAAAAAGTCACAATTATAGCATTAAACTAAAACCGAAATGAAAAGCCTGCTCGCTTCTGCTAAGGGATTTACAGGCTTTATGAATATTATTTTCCTTCTGTGAGCCATTTATTATTTATCTTAGAACAAATTAACATTGCTTATATCAGGAGAAAGATGTTCTTATGTTGATAAAACATTGTGCATAGATTACTAAATCAGTCACTGTTTCCCTTAACATGATTTCATAATAAAATAATTGCTTGTAATGCAAACCCAATAAGTATTTCATCACTATATTTAAAAACTAGTAAACACATAGCCAATTTTAATTTTATTTAAGTACATGCAAGCTGCAATTTTTTTACTAGGTTATCATATTTTAATAAACGACAGTAGCCCTACACAAAGGCTTAATATAAATAAATAATTGCTTCTATATAAATAACCTCACAATGAACAATTGCATATCCATAGGCACAATTCATTATTTTTACAATTTAACTATAAATTTTTTTTTAGTTTAGTCTGTATTTATTTTATAACTAAAGGCAAATTAATATACATCCATTTCATGTATTGCAATTGTGAGCCTTTCAGGGTTTTTACAAAAAGCAAATCAACTTATTTGCTCGTTATATAATTTCTAGCATTGGATTTGGCTTTCAAATAAAAAGTTGAACTATAAAATACAAGTATGTATTTGCACGCATATTCTATTAATGTAAACAAGCAGTATTTT
This sequence comes from Proteroiulus fuscus, assembly GCA_034700285.1. Classification (NCBI taxonomy): domain Eukaryota; kingdom Metazoa; phylum Arthropoda; class Diplopoda; order Julida; family Blaniulidae; genus Proteroiulus; species Proteroiulus fuscus. The sequence goes on from JAQIXP010000370.1 coordinate 9,167, forward strand.
GTACTAATTGATTTATCTAATACTGTAATTGTGAAAGCTTAACAATCACATCAGCATTACATTTCGCTTGGTTGAAAGGCATATTCGTATAGTAATATGTTATGGCAACAAATTTCACTACATCCTTTTGTAATGTTTGTATATTTAAATAAATATCCCATGGCTTATTATTTCTGTATCAAAATCATGCTGAGCTGAAGCTGAATGCGACAGTATGGACACTAATCCATTGATGAAAACTGGATTCAGCTTTTATAACTCACGAGAAAATTTGATCAAATTCCCAAATTAGAGATAAATCTCCAGCTACCCATGAAATTGCTAGCTTCACACCAATGCACTGGTGTTTGCAGTGCTTCTATGCAGGGGTACCCCCCCCCCCCTCCCCCTCTCCCCCTTCCCTCAGGTAGAGGGAAATCAGAAAGACGATGACAAAATAAGTAAATGTATTGAACATCATTACTTTTCAATCTCCCCCATTCCTAACTTAAGTAACCTCTCTGTACACGCACTAAGCTAAGAATATAACACTCTTGATGGTCCTAACTTAAGAAATACAGCATTTTTATTATATTCGAAAAAATTATATGCATGACTCCTACTGGGATTGAACTTAGAAACTAAATATTAGTAGTTCAGCACCTTAACCTCTGGAACACCGATTTACTGGACCAACCCCTTTCAAAAGTATCTTGAATTCTTTTGAAGGAACCAAAGTCACGCCTGCCCATGCATAAAGTCAGTATACATATGCTGACTTCCTTACACGAGTAGCACTTATAAATCAATACCATTTTTATAATTAAACACTCCTAATATTGCAGTTGACAGTTTTTACATAAATGAATGTTCAAGCCAAAAAACCTTAGCCTTGATTAACACAGAAGAGTAGCCTACTTTGTAAATTGCATGATGAAAGTCACCCCATGAGGAATAGACTGCATGGAATATTCAAATCAGTGTAGGCCTATTTATTTGAAACTAAAACGATGCGGATTTCACAAGCTGTTGCAGCTATTAGCATAAATGCAAAATGACATTCACCCGCTATATAGTAAAATATGTAAGGGTGACCAGCAATAAATCAAATAAATGATGACTGAGTTGCAATAACTCAAAACAAATGCTATGTTGGAACCATTGAACAAAGAGGCTCTTTGAAATACAAATTCTTCATTGTAACCAATCAGAACTTTATGGCTACAACGTCAGCAGATGTCATGCTTGCTAAAACTTATGTTGTCAGGTCGTTGTTAATAAAGTCTTTAAATTAAGAAAATGGTTAAACTTAAGACAAAAATATGGACAAGTTGGTTTATACACTTGAGAAATCCAGACATTGCTGCATCTAAAATAGCAGCACAGTTATTCCATATAGGCTAAATTACGGTAATTCATTAATCCAGACCTGAGAAATCCACTTAGCTTGATTTTTATAGTTTGAAACCACTTCCTTTCATATTAAATGAAATTATAGATGAAATAGTCTGTATTTCTAAGCGTGTAATAGGCCTACAGAGCTATGAAAACTACAGCTAAATTAGATTTGTTGCAAAAATTAAGGACTATAATACTTCATTAGTCTAAAGTGTAATCAACTGAAGCATAAATGTTGAACTCTAATCATTTCAATGATTATCATGAGTTTTTTGACCATTACTGTTTTGCAGACTAAATAAAGTCCTATCTTGCAAGAAACTTTACATATAAACAAGAGCCGATGTTCCTGCAAATGTGGATGTAAGCAACAAATGGAGAAGAAAGAAAGCTTCAGTGACAAAACGACTAAAGCTTTGATTTTATAGCCCGGTCTTTTATAAAATAACAATGCAAAAAGCCATGGAAAGATATCACAGTGGTATAATATACGAGCAAATGATTCCGCTGACCCAGCAACAAATCACTATACTCGGGTACCCACATGCGAAATATTATCAAATGAAATGGTCGCAATCTGGCTTTAGTGTAGAATCTCCAGATGCCAAAATGGCGTAAGTTCTCTCTTTGCGAGAAGATGCAATGAGATTTATGAGCCACCAATGCATTTAGGTTCACCATCCTTTAGGCTAAAAGCCACTGCTGGCGCAGCTGCTTACCATAACAACGTCAAATTTATGAGACAAATTAAATATTGTTTAATGTACGGCTCTTTGTTTGCCATAGTGTTTTTTATCTTTCAACGTGCCTTTGACAGTAACAAAAGTCCATTGAACTTTCAAAAGTCTCAAAACAAAAGACTTCTGGCAAGGAACTACGTAATAAATTCAGAGTTTTCAAAGATCCATACTCAAGTATTAACAAATAAAAACTGACAAAAAATATTTATAGCTAAAGAAAAATACACGACTTTGAATTTGAAATTCCAGGGAAAAAAAATATTATTAAGACCATAAATTCTTGGCCAGCCTAATATCCATAAGCATGCAACACACTCTGTGCATCTTTGTAAAGTTAAATAATTTTATAAAAATAGGACTCTATTAATGGATATTTTAATGTCTGGTATATAGACCTACTTATATAATATTTTGTAATTGCAATATAAATTTATAATCTATACAAATATAAGTACAATCCAGCTTGAATTTGTATTTTTATATTGGTTTAAACTCTATACTTTATAGTTATCATGAAAATGTTCTACCTATATATCAGACGTGCATGCCAAACTCGACTATATATTCATGGGGATTTCTATAGTATTTCAAGACGGAAAATACCTATTTAAATGATAAAAAATGCTTCACCGATATTTTATACAACTGCTCGCAAACTAAAGGTATTCACATATATTTACCACTGTTGGTATACGATGTTATATATACATATAAAGTGAACACTTTGCAAAGTTTGGGTTTATTCCCCAATAAATTTCTTCAATTTCCTTTTCTTACTATCTATAGCTCCATTTATATTCTATTTTCACATTTAAAGTCTGAGCTCGACCTCCCATTGCATGCTGCAATGCTACCCACATGAATAAGTACAACTATTGTCACTTTCAGGGAAGATATGATGTGAATGTACACGCAAAATTCAATGTTACAGCAAACGAAGCCTTTTGGCGAAAACAGAATTCAATATATTTTATAACAAGCATCAAGGGGGTAACTAAATGGGAAAGAAGACATATTTACATGTTCAGCATCCAAGAAAAGACATATACAGAGACTCATGTTGCCAATGTTTGACAGAATAATTGTTTCTTTTCCAAGTCATAAATGATGAGAGCACACCCAGGGAATGTATATAGCGTGCCCTTATAAGCTTTCACTTGCCAGTTGGAATATACTTAAAATACCTTTAGAAAGCAAGTATAGCACCACTGTTCTCATTTACGTATAAAATTATGCGCAGAGTTTTTATTATAACCACAATTGCGTGGTATATAAGAGCCCTCTGGGATGCTTAATATGCCTAAATTAGCAATAACTAGATTTTATAACTGCTTGGCAGATTTTCTCTAACCCTTTGCTATTATATATAAAAATATATCAATTGCACTGCATGAAAAAATAAAATACCAACATAAAAATGTCTATCTATACAAAATATTTATGAAAAAATCCAATAGTTTCTAGGCAATCTTATTGCACAGTAAATGAAAGCTGCAATTCATTGCCATGGCATAATCTAGGCTGAAGCAACTTGATAAATCTATGATTCTTATTTTTGCTATTTATGCTATTATTGGTCATGTTCCATTTGAGATAATCAGTAAACATTTTGTGAAGTTAGAAAATAGGATAAGAATGCGAGGAAACTGTTACCTTGGTGCAGGTATTGAAATTAAAATCCATAATAAATACACAATGTGAGTTACACGTATAAATTGGATTCAAATAATCTGTTCATTAAATAAATTACGGGGAGAAAACATTCTGACAAGCAGTTTACAGAAGCAGTAAAGGATGATAATCTATGAGATCTTGAATATATAATTAAGCATTAGGGAATTAGTGCTTAAGCACAGTCTGCTATACATTAATTGATTTTACTTTTTTTCTGATTTCAGGTGGTTAGCAAATCTGGCAAGCCATTCAAGTCTTAACAGAGATTGCAAACCGGATTAAAAAAACAAAACCATGACGTTAAGTATTTTCTGCTTGGAAATAAATGCAACTATAGTATATAGAAACCAAAAAATGCAATGACATAAATAGGCTTAAACAAGTAAAAGCTTTTAGTCGATTTATTGAGTTAAAATGAAAACCCAATGATGAATTAACAAGTGTGGCTGCCCTTGTGCAACTAATATACAAAACTTTCTCTACAGCATAATGCATTCTATAATTTACACAGTCATTAAATCTTTTAGATAGCAATAAATTTAATAAGGTATAATGCTGCAAAGGAATTAATTATGCATTAATTTTCGCAAAAATTCTACAGGCTATTTATTTCTGCCAAATGTAGGTTTCCACATATGAGCTGTTGGCTACATAAATCAAAATTCAGAATTATATATATTTTTTTGCAATTTATTAGTAGGGGCATAAAAAAATTAATTACTTCTGTTTGCAATATACAACTGCAAATAGTTACATGCAATGGGAAAAAAGAGATTTTCACAAGCTGTCATCGTCAAAAGCGCTAAGTATATTTCCATGTTTCTTAATCTATTGGAAAACATTTTCTTTCGTTTCTGACAATTACGTGCTTTTCAAAATATCAAATTTCATTCAGCGAAGATGCACATGCAGCTTTTCTTAAAAAATAACCTGTCAATTAAACACGTTTTCTAATTGAATTCACGACACTGCAGAGCTAGAACTAACATGTATGTTCTTTTGCTATATAATCACATCGGTATGAAACTTAAATTTTATTGATTAAATGCTTAGATTTACTATGCAAAATCTATATCATTCACATTGATCATGCACAAGTGATGAATGTGCCAAACTGCAAAGAGTGTCATTTTTAATTTCATGCATTCTCAAAAGTTCAAAATTTAAAAGAAATTTATCCCTATTTAGAAGAAGCCACCGATATTGCATAAAAATACATATGTGCCATGTATCCAGTGGATAATTTATTGCATGAAATATGTTGGTTTATGCCTAATGAACCTAACTGTCATCATTAAACATCATAATTCTAATTGCTATGGCCATGATAATTTGGAATTCATTCACTAGGGAATAGTATTGTTATTACAAGCTATTAACAAATACACAAGTATTAATAAGGAATCATAAACCAAAAAGCACTAAATGAAAGCATATATGCTTATTTAATTGCAGATGGATAATTATATATAATATGCAGGTAGCGGTGGAAAATTAGTTAATAAATCTATACTCAAGTAATGTTGAATGTTTTCATCATGTTAGACCCTTATAAGATAAATGCCGTACAGCTGTATACGTATTGTTAAATATTTTCTCTATCGCTAATGTCAACCGACCACCACATACAGGAAGGACAACACCTGCAGGGCACCAGCATGATAAGTTAATTAAATACAGGAAGTCGAAGATTTATTTTTAAATAGCCATATATACACATATAAATAAACAGAATAATGTTCTAGTTCGTCACCAATATTTCTACATAAAACTGCACAAAAAAACTAAATACTTGTAGAAAATTATAGCTTTACAAATTTTGGTTGGCAGTGGTGAAATGAAAAAAAAAATGCTGGTAAATTAATTGACCAGTACTTAGCTATTATTTGAAATTTTGCATGTCATATGATTTCTGTCAATCTGTTTTACAAATAAGCATAGCAATATATAGCAAATAGTATATAAATATCGCAATACAAATTTTGAAAGATGCAAAATTATTCACTAAATATGCTTGGCATTAGCAATTTGAATTCATTTCTGCACCAATTGTGAGCGTGTTTATTTTCCTTATAGGTTAGGACTACCAGTGCTAGATAACAAACTATCTATAGTCTCTCACCAATTCGCTTGGACCTTAAGGGGTTCATAAGTCAATCTACAACACCAGAGAAAAGAGCTTCGGTGTGACACGAGAAAAAGAGAGAGTCATGCAGCTTTCATTGTTTATTCATGAAAATCGCAGACACATATACGAACCTATTCATTCCTATAGACCTTCTCTTACAATTGTGTACACCTATAGGCTACCTACTACATTTATGAATGCATGCATACCAAGCAAGAAAGTTAATATTAGATTACAAGTGAGATACTCTCTGTAGGACAGTATAGGAGTATAGCATCTAGTCTTAGGAAGGAAATTGGTCAGAGTTTGACTGACCAAACTGAAGATGACATCTCAAAGAAACTGTCAAACAAGCAGTTATAAGTTTTTCACTTCACGTAAACAGGATCAATAAACACAAATAGTTCCTATGCTAGATGTGTATTCACTTCAATTCTATATTCTCAAAGCCATGACTATATATATATGGAAATTGGGCAAAATGTACATTTGAGTCTACGATTGGAGTCCAGCCGTGCAGGCAGCTGTTTTACAAAGTTTCTGGAATATGTACAGTAGTGTATACATGCAGTGCAGTATAGAGCAAGGCCTTTTATGAACTGGAATTCTATGTGCCTTAAGCAAGTGTTAGGGGCAAGGTAAAGGGAAGGTGGAAGAAGGGTTCAAGGGAGGGTGATGTACTTCTACTGGAAAGGCTGAGATTGATTAAAAGGATGAATCAATCGAAAATGTTTTATTGGTCAATACTGAAAGTATATATAGTAATTAGTGTTGTTGACGATCGAAATGCTTGGTTGAAGCCTTATTTTATAATGATTGGGTATATGATATATCGGTAGGCTTATGGTGATACTTGAGCTATTGCACATATAGCATAACCCTGTGGCTTACGCCTATATCAGATATCTCCAATTGAATAAGATGAGCACGTCTATACATTACAGCTACGAAGCCATTTCGAAATCAAATTGCTGGTCAGATCTTGCTCAATAACGAGGTAGTTTTTTTTTTCTTGATGGCCCATATAGCTTGCAGCAAAAATCTATCAACATGGAAGTTATCTCAATCCGGGAAATCTACAGTATAACCTTATGTATTATTGCACGCACATCAGTAAGCCTACAAAGATCGCAAATGAAATGGTAACCAACTATAGGTAGCCTATACATATATAAATATACAGTATACATCTTGACTAACTAAAAGTGTAATTCTATATCCTAAATGCAATTGCATCTTCCAAAACAATGCAATAATAGCCAATTTAAGCAGCCATTCTGATAAACGTGATACAAGGTACATATGGCAGCTTCAGTTTCATTGGATAGACCTATAATATAACTCCACATTTTTAGAAAAATATCTGTACCAATACTAGTCCTTATTTTCTATACGATCTCCAAATACCGGTAACCATTTTGGGTCATTGAAGATGGGTTGGCTGGGTAGGCTAACCACCAATTTTTTAATTAATTTCTACTCATAAAAATGCCTAAATTAGAAAAACTTGCCATAAATTCAATTTAAAAAGGTTTCAGTCTGCATTGACGTATGATGATCTATGCTGACTGAAGGGTATTTTATACTGGTCTGAACTGAATTGCTTTGCAAGACCGTAATTTCTTTTTATTACAGTGGAGATATCCATTCAGGGTTTAAATTAAAACCTCAGGTTAAGTTGAGGGTTAGTAAGAAATCCTATAGACTTGAGTTGAGGTTTAGCACAAGCACCAAGGGTTTTTAACCCTGGATGGATATCCCCACTGATGGTTTATGCTTTTCAGAAAGAAAACATAAAAAACATGTATTTACAAAATTTGTCAGATCAATTAATTTTCTTAAATAAGAAATAATTATAACATACTTGAATGGATACTATCAATAATAAGGGGAAAAAGTGCATTATCCAATTCATTTTCATCCATTTATTACTGTTGCATCATTTTTCTTTCCTTCATGCAAAGAATTAAGATGTATACATAAGAATACACATAGAGCCTATATATGCTACAAAAAGTTAATTAAAAAAATGATTTTCTAAGCTTGTATCCGACACACGAGACTCTCCTGTATTTTTTGGAATTAGTATTTGCTTAAGAACTATAGGATCCGTATAGCTTGCTATTTATCAACTATATGAGACTTCTAAGTTATCCTATAGCTTCTTCATGCCCCACTTTAATTAGGAAACATTCTTTAATTTACTGCAGATAATACATTGTCAAATTAATGTTACAAAGTCGTAGTAATTTGACACATTTGAGAATGCATTTTATAGTGAATACATGTCTCCATATGTAAAGCAGTGCCTGGAGAAGGAGGGAAAAGGGAAATATTAGCGAAATGAAAAGCCATAGTGTTTGCATGTGGTTGGCATTTTGCCACAATGGCCCCACGACATCCATGTTACAGAAAATGTAAAAATTGTAAAAGGGATGGAAACATCTCTGTGTATACTCCTTCTCCAAATACAAATACGAAGAAAATGGGAGACTTCAACCAACTTGAATTTATTGATCCAACTTCCAACATGCATTTCCATATCCTACTGTCCAGTTTCAACTGACATGTTCAACCTTCTCAATTTATACGCTACTCTATAACTATATAACAACTTTAAAAAACTACCGTATAGAATTGCCAATTTTTACAAAATTTGTTAACAGCGCCACGTTTATATATCCAATTCCGAGACTCAAACTTCACATCCACATCAGTTTCAGCATTAATTGTTGACATTACATCGCCCCCCCCCCACCCCCTCATCCAAAAATAAAAATAAATATAACAATTGATCACAGGGTAATTAACTTCAAAACTATTGTGGGGGGAGCATGTATAAATTTTCAACCCTGACGGCCATTTTGCTGTAGAAATGTCTGGTTTGACGAGAGTTTTAGCCCACTAGCCCTTCTCCTCAACAAAATACATCACTGCATGTTTTGCTCTCTCAGCATTCTTTAAGCCACTGGCCATCAGCCGCTATAATACAATCAACAAGTTTCTCAAAATTTTAAAGAGGAGTTCATAACACTCAAACCATTAATCTTTATTCAGGCCTACATGTAACTTTGTATAACGGATATAAAGTGGATCATATCGGCTGACGGCTAACGACTAGTTATCGCTCTTCGCTGCAATGATACGTACTTTTGAATTTACCAGGACATTTTAAGAAATTAAAAAGTTCTATACAAATCTATGTATAAGTTGTATACTCGCAAAATCATGGAAATTGGTTTTTGAAGCATGAATCGAGTCAAATGACATTTTGATGAGAAAAAAATTGAGAGCTTGAGGCCCTTATTATTTTCACATTCAACATTTACGTAGAGTAATGGAACTAATATAAAGTTATGCAAATGGTAGATGGCGCATTTGCTTGGGAGTTGGAAACAAAAGGCCATTTTTTTGGGAATACACAGATAATGAAGGGGATTGTATACGCGAATAAAAAAGCCGTCATTTTTCAATCGGCTAAAAAAAAATTCAAATTAATATTGCACTGCATCTATGCTTATCTTTCTTTGGAGTCAGTGTCATATTTTCTGCTTTGGTGCACTGAGTCAATGATATATGGTGTAGCTAAATGTCAGAAAACATGTAGCTGTTTTTATAGTGTTCTTAGAAATATGGTGCATATACATGTACCGTATAAGCTTATAGTATAATATTTATAAACGTATATATAGGTGTATACCGATATACCCGTCTATAGTCTTCTTCTGCACAATATATACATACATGGTATATTTTTTTTCAAAAATATATCTGACTTTTTAAACTATATATACGAGAGTATGTATCTCTATAAATGAATGCACAAGAGTGCATACGTGAAAATTTATTGCATTACAATTTCATCTTTGCTTCTTTGGGGAATAAAATGTCTATGCATCTATAAAACGATTGGCTATGCAAGTATGCATGAGGAAATGGAATTTGCAATTTCAGAGCGCAAATCAAATCTGCAGTATAGGCCTACAACAATATAAATAAGACAACAATGAGGGTAATTAGCGCCAGCTAGTGCTATTTCTTAGAACTCAAGTTATCAGTTGTAACCGGTACCAAAAAAGTTTTCAAACAGAATTTGTTCTAAATTTCGAGTCAAAATATATAACGAAAATACTTACATGTTAAATGAGATGCATAAACAGGTACACCATTATCACTCATCAGCTATAATATTTCCATTACTTCTTTTAGTGATAAAATAGGAAACTTTCGCTACTTTTTGTAGCAATGTAAAATGGCTCTATTTTATTAAAGCATCTCCAAATTGGGTATAGTTTGTACATTTTAGCATAAAAAATCTTTGAGATTGACGTTTGCAAGATTTGCATATAAAGTATATCTAAAGTGGCAAGAAGCAGGATATCTGATGACATGTACTGATTGTGCAATTAGGAACATGTATAAGCATTGATTTGAAAGCTATTCAACAGAAAAAAATACTGCAATCTGCAGTTCAAGTGTCCATGCAAATAGAAAACGTCTCGTGTTTTGGTCTAATGTTATAAAATTTCAACACATGCTGTCATGATGTGCACAGTTGACTGACAGCCTGTTTCCTGTTCAATAAAAAATTTCATGTTGTTTTGCTAAGAATATTTATTCACAAAAGTAGCAGTTTATTGAATAATTATTTCGAGTGTGGCCCAAGGTGTAACTTTTGCCATCCATTTTGAATTTAAACAGCGAAATTTAAATGCTAAACCTTGAAAAACACTCGTGGATGGAGAACAATCCGTTTAATCTATATAGGCCTACTTAATGGCTGTCTTTTAACATAGAGAAAATTTCCAAGCCCAAACTCAATTTTAAAGGCAACACTATCGGGTTATCACTGAAGTATTTCCAAATATCAATTTACAAATTAAAATGCAAACTTAAGTTTTCAACATAAAAGGAAACTAAATCTGAAAAACATGTTAGAATACATTTGTGGAACCTATAAAAACAGCCTTAATACTGCAGATTATAGTTGTAGGCCTATTGTAATTATGTTCACTACAAATAGGAAATAATGCCCACATCAGGTGAATATTCAAAAAAGTAGAGCTACTCGTATTCTCAAGTCTTATACAAGAGGGGGAGGGATCGCGACTCAGCATTGAACTATAAGAAAACCAGCTCAGATATAATCTCATAAAAACATGTTTTATATGCTTAACATTGATTCACGTTGCAATTTTGTTCCCTCTTCAAAAAAATCGTCATAGGGATATAGCTATAGGCACTAACCTATATTTTGAGTAAGAATTTGGATTTAAAAAATGTAGTAAATACATAATCAAGTGAAACGAGCTTCCTTGACGCCGAGGGAGGATTTGCTGAAAGGGTTTTCGCTCAATCGGAGCATGGCCGCGGCTCATTGCTATTACACAATATCATAACTTTATAAATTGGTCCCTAAGCAACGCAGAATTTCCTAATGAAAGCAAAAGGAAATGCATCAGCCCATTTTTAAGTAACATTCTATCGCCTCCATCCCACGTCATATATATACATACTTATTCGTAGATGCTATATATCTAAGAAGAAAAGCTCTTTCAATGAATCTTATATTTCCCTCCTCGTAAAAAAACATGTTTTTCCCCACTTTCTCCATGCATGGCATGCATAATGGGGCACGAATGAACATTTCTATAATGCATGAAAAGTTGAAATGAAATAAGCGAAAGCTCAATTGAAGCTTACCTTTACTGGGCACGTAGATATTCAGATAGAGGCAATCTTCGCTGTGGTTCCTCAAGAAGGACTGGAAGCTCTTCAAGTGATCGTATCTCGCCCTGGGCATACGGCGAAGCGCTTCCGTTTCGTTGGAAATATCTGGCAGCTTTTGGGGGCACACTGGTCTGAATTGGTCAGCATTGCGCACCTCTTTCCAGGGCGGTGGGGTCACTGGGGGCATGAACCGCAGGGCGCCCAGGGGCGGCGAGGCGTACGGCACTCCCAGGTATACTTCAACCTGTTGGAGGTTCTTGTTGGGCAGAGTATACAATAACCCTTGCAAAGTGCCGTATTTGGTGTGGACCACACGCGAACTGGGTTGATAGCCGACCCCTGCGAGGGTCGGGGAGAACCGCTGTAACATACATAGCACAAGCAGCCACACAACCCACAATCTCTCAGACATCGTCACACATGATAAGACCACTGAAAGAACGGACGTTGGATGTGCATTTGGCTGGATAGTACCGGAAAAAAAAACGAAAAACACAAATACTCAAAAACGAGAAATTTGTTTTTCACACTCTAAAATCCCTCGTCATTACGGCTGGATGTTTTCAAACAGGATGTTTTATTAAAGTAGACGTAATCATTCCGTAGAGTGAATCAAAACTGCAGTTAGGCTTGAAACAGTAGTAAAAAATAATCCCAAATTGTTCCAAAATGAAAAAATAAAGTAAAAAAAAAATTTAAAAGAGTAGAAAATGCTGCAAGTACCTAAAGTGTACTGCAAGATTCTGACATTTTCCAGAAGCTAGCGACAGTGTCACCAAGGACCTTTTGCACACTTCGCACACTTGCCAGAGGAAAACCCGCAGGACTGAGGTCACTTTTTATCTCCTGTTTTGGTATTCCTGCCACCATTCCTAGAAATATTTGGGAGCGATTCTGTAGCAATCCAACACACATGCCGAGAACACCGGGTGGGTGCCAAGTGCTATAAAAACAGTGCGGTAGGGACTCGTAAAAACGTTCACGGCTGGAGAGCAATGGATTGCCGCAGAGTTTGCGACAGCCAACCGTCGATTAGAGCCATCTAGAAGTTATTTGTGCATTGAACGAGCCACTTTGTCGCGGAGAAACAGTCGTGAAAATCTAACGAAACTCTGGTTGGGACGGAATATAGGAAAGTGGTCTATCGGTTTAGTGCAGTTGGATAAAGTGGCTATACGAAGTAGGTTGACGCAAGTATTTCCTAAGCCTACATGCCCATTGCATCAACGCCTCAAACAGAAATTAATGAAGGACTGGAGAAGTTTGGATGTCGGCTACATCTGTCGGCGCATGCGCACTGGCCTTGCAGCATCTACAGCGGATCTCGTCCACTGCGACAAAAGGGAGAAGCTTATTCATCTTTTTCAAATAGAAATGGATGCTGCGCAGGAAGAACTTGTTTTGCATTCGCACAAATGTTTTTTTCTTCGTATAGAGCACCACGGTAGAGGATGGAGCCAATGTTGAAGTATTGTGATTGCGCCATTAATTTTCATTTTTGCAAGCTTGGAATAATATACATACACGTTTCTTCATTTTTCGTCGAAAATGATATTGAAAACGAGTCGCGTGTAGGATGTGTTTATGTAGCAGTCTAACATGGTGGGGATGGTAAGAAGACTGTCTTCATTCGCTTGTTACTGCATAGTCTGCTTCAAGCTGATCTTAACTGAAAAGTAAAACAATATTGTTAGAAAGATTTCAAAAGCTCAACAACCATATCACTTTCTAGTTTCTATAGGTGAATAAAAGCGTACACAAAACTTTGTTTAAAATTACTACCCCTTCATAAGTACTCCCAAAATGCACCCTGTCACAAAAAACTAAACACTTTCCACTATCTTAGTATAGATGGCGCCATGCGTCTATGGCAAATAACCTAAGACGCCATTTTAGTACAGGCCAAACTGTGGTTGAAGTCTATTCATCACAGATTGTTCTATACTTTTTAAAGGAGAGTATTGCCATCCTTTTAAGAAACTAACAATAATTATGCCTGGTATAGTCAAAAAGACTCATAAACAGCTGTTCAAAGTTAAGTCTGAATGCATGGCCCTATAGCGTGTTTTCATCAGTATAGATACATGTTTGAGCAGCACTATGTTGAGATTCTGGGTTCAATCCCAGTTGATGTCATATCCACGAATATAATTTTTTAATATAATCCAAACACAGTCCATAGAAATGATCCTACGTTGTGCTGCAAGATTTGTAAAAGATAATTACGAAAGGATTGCATGCGATAGTGTTACCGAGATGCTACATTCTTTGAACTGGGAATCATTGCAGTATCAAAGGGAATATTTATCATTAAATTTGTTAAAAAGGTTTAATTAGCAAAAATGTAATTTAAATTTAGTTTCAGATAGCTTTAAGCCAAATGCTAATGCTATAGAGGTAGCCATGTTCATTCCAATCATCTACAGGAAATTCGTGCTAGAACGGATGCTTGTTATTGGTTATTTTTCTTACGTTCTATAAGACAATGAAATAATCTCCCTATAGAAGTAATATAAAATTGTTAGGAATTCAATTTAATAATTATGTTTAAGTTAGGCTTATTGCTGACGTGAGAGTCTCCTCCTAATAATGGGAGAACCCCCCAACCAAATGGCATCATGATATGCTGATCGTATAGGGAGCAGAATTGAATTGAATATATATGCATAATGCACCTATAGTACACACTGAATTACTTAATTTAGGAAAATGGCCAAGGCTAAAAAGTGATTTGAGGTGATTGTGGGGTGGGATTTTAAGGGCAAAGCAAGTAAGGCGACCTCAAATGTCTAACTCCAGAAGGAATAATGCAATGACTGCAGGCCTGCATGGGACTGATTATGGAAAACCACAAAAACCTTAGTCAAGGCAGTCGACTTTGTGGGAAAACCCAGGTCCACCCATTGAGTCAGGTATGAGGAACCACTCAGCCAGCCAGGCTCGATGTGTGGGGGGAGGAAAAATGTGTCTGCATACATAAACCACAAAATTCAGTGAGAAAAATCTCAAATACAAAATCATACATTTATGCACACTTTCAGAATTTTTTTTTTAGAAAAGGACAAAAACATTAAAAAGAAAAACCTGCTACCCAAAAAAAAAAACATTAGACGCTATCAGAATAACTTGAAATGTATTTGACATTATCACCAAGTTTTCAAAACAGCATTACCAGTGAAGCTAATACACGCATATACTGCAGAAATTGAAAATTGATGTCACATAAAGACTGTGAAGAGCAACCCGTGGTTAGATGTCTTCACGGCAAACTGAATTTGAAAATCGATAAATACCAGTACTTTTGATTCAACTTAGCATAGATAAGCCACCTGGTAGGAAAAATTTTAATATTCTGAATATCTTAAGTCTGTATTGAGTATACCGTTTTACCCTGTATACACACTATGGAGCCACAAATCTAGATTAATGCTATTTAATGTGTTCGATATAGATTTACCTAAATCTCGATTCACGTCGATTAAAACTCGAATCACTGAACCGTGTTCCCAAAACCCGATTCGTAGTCGAATCGAGATTTAAGTATGACGTCATTGCAGTGTTACCAGGTTACTGTTGTAAATCCATCAAATCCCTAGAAAATGGGCACCATATCGTGGAATTTATTTTTTAAAACGGCCCACAATGCACTGCAATTTCCCAGAGTGCAATGCATGAATGGAGATCAGTAAATTGTGAGTGTGTGCATCTAAACATTCTCCCGCATTCACCTTTTACGAATCTAGATTCGTGCTCTAGTGTGTACAGGGTAGAAAAAGCTCAAAGCATTGAGATCATGAAATGTATAGAGGGAGCATAGGCGTGCGCAGGATGGGGCAAAGGGGGGCAGGCGCGGTTCCTGGAAGGTGGTTTGGGGGAGGCGGTCGGGGGTCAATTTAAGTGGTTTGGGGGAGGCGGATGGAAGCTATAAGTTGTTTGGGGGAGGCGGTCGGGGGTCAAAAGTGGTTTGGGGGAGGGAAAATGGGTCTTAAATGAGGCGTTTGGGATGTCGATCGCCATGCCCGCCCCCCCCCCCCCCGTGGAACCGCGCCTGAAGGGGATGCACTTGGCCCCCCCAAATGTGAGAATTGTGAGCAAAATTTCCCTAAAAAACCCATTAAAACAATGAAAAAAAATCACTATTTGCCGAAAAATTTCGCCTCCGGCAGCTGGGGGGTAGCCACCCAGACCCCCAAGTGGTTAAAGTACTCAGAAACTGGGTGCCCAGCCTGGCTGGGTACACATTAGCCCCCCCCCTTATCATTCATCCTGCGCACGCCTATGAGAGGGAGTCTCCAATGCTCCATAGAATATTAATCTCACGGAATTAATGTAGGTACTTATATTTGTAGGTGGCGAGATTTTATTTATAAAATAACAAATTATTTTTGCAAATTATATATAAATTCCAAAATCGGCAAATCCGCTTGGAAAGCAGCCCGCCATGCCCTGCCTCTTGGCAAAGATACAATCTCTATACAGAGTGTGGTATTAGCTGGGGGAGGGGGGGGTTTACCCCCACCTGCTAGAAAAATACCATTAAACCCCCCTTCATTATACAAAATCTGTTGAAACTCATCACTACGACCCCCCCACCTCTTAACTCACAAATACCACCCTGTCTGCACTGGTAAAAAAAACTGATTGATGAATACCATTTTAGGTATAGGACTAAATTTGAAACAAATTACTGCATTATCATGTAGCACAATAGGCGAATATACGCACGTAATATGAAATTGTGATTCCCATGCTGCATACATGGCTATAGTTTTTAATTATAGTGGGCCTATTCTACAATTAAAAATGTAAACATAGCCTACATGTATAAAATAGCCTAACTGCACATCAGTTATATATTTGTACATTTTCACATTAAATTGTAAACTGCACTAAAATCCTACAGTCAATATGGAGGCAAAGAATGATTTTTTGTTTCTTTTTTATGCCAATGTCATTTATAATTTGTAAAGGGCCTCAAGCTTTGCGCTTTTAATTTAACCAATGTTCCATTTCAATCTTTCCACATACAATAAAAGTAAGCATAGACAAAAAGCATGCAAAATTGATTACATTTTAAAGTTACACATTGAAATGTGAAATACTAAAAAAATACCCCATTCTAATTGCATTTAAAAATATCCAAACATTTAAGCAACAAGAAATTGGTTTTTAATTTGCCCCAATGTTAAGTTTGCAGCAAACAATCAAAAAGCAGAAGAGTGCTCCCGGTTTAAAACACTCACTCATGTAAGTAAATTGGGCTTTAAAATAGAAAACAAATATTCAACAGCTAATTTGAATGTCCAAATTGTTTTTTTTTCTATTAATTTGAATAGACTCGTCTCTAGGGCATATTTTGCTTTTAGTTTGTATTTTTATGAATAAATAAATCTAGAGAATGTCAAACAAAATTAATTACCTTCGTTGAAAAATGCATCAAGAATTAATTTATGCCTGCAGGCTATTTTGATTTATTAAAATAAAGCAAATTAAATGGTATTCCAACCATGTTTTCGAATTAGGCTTGGGTCGTCAAGGTTACATTGCACTACAGAGGTACTTCGAAAAATCGATTTTGAAAATATCTTCATCTTACAAATTCTACAGCATTATGCATATTGCTTCTATAGCCCGCTTTTATTTTCCACTAAAAGTCAGTTGGTTGGAATTATTTTTATTGAATTAAAATCACTATTCATTGTTTTTATTCATGATGCTGATGACAATACAACGTACCCCGGTATACTTATATTAGTTAAAACCTTTTCCCCTCAATTATTCAATAATTGCATTTTTCCATATAACTTTTTCATCTTAATTAAATATTTATTTTCAGATATTTAATGCATCTTCAGTGCATTACAAGTACATAATTAATAATGGGAAAACAATGAAAGACATTGACCTCTAGTTTAAACGACGACACAATAAATAGTTCATTTACTGTAATGTATAACAAAGAACAAGATCAACAACAATACAAAATACACTTAATTTCTTAAATAAACTTAGAAAACAAAATTTAATAACATCCAAATGGCTATTTTTCTCAGCGTTTTATTTTATCGTGAACTCACTAGTTGACGTTTTTGTTTGAATGTGTAATGCCTTGTCTCAGTATGTTGAAGATAATATTCAAGTAGCATTAATCAATAGATTAGTGAGGATTTAACTTATTCCACATTAAAATGGAAGTCTCGCTTTGGAGGAAGTTATTTTCAAATGAAAAGGAAATTGAAGGACATGAACAATGAAATGTTCATATTAAAAAGACTTACCAAAATTTATGAAAACTAAACTTTTCAAAATCTTCCTTTCAATTACAGTTGTAAAAGCTATGGCTTATCCATTTTCAAGTATGTAAAGAAATGACCCAAAACGACAAATGATAAGAACATAATGGTGACCTCTATGCATTGGCCGATTGCGTCAGCCATGTTAGGAATCTAACACTGAGCTCAATGACCTTGATTGAATCTAAGGAATACTTGCACTACAAATCAAAGGAAAATATGTTTCATAAGTATTGCATAATAAAATATGAAGCCAAACAAGGACTTTCGTAGCATTTGCAAAAGTTACCATAGTACTACTAGATGGTAAATATTATATCACCTTTTTACTATTCATCACTAGTGTTACATGACACTCCCCATATTTTGTGTACACGGCATTGGTGATAAAAAAAATAAAGAGGTAATTTTGCCATACTTGTACATTTACTTGTAGTGAATGACGTCACCCCTATGGACAATTAACTATAGCTATGTTAATCTGTCCATAGAAGTGACGTCACTCTTTACATGTACAGGTATAAGTATCACATATACCATTCGGTGGAATATGTCTATTGTTTAATTCGGTAATTATTTCGTTTATTTACTTTTGTGAAAGTGAGGAA